>JAQIXS010006655.1:0-10341 GCA_034700785.1 Rossiulus vilnensis | reverse complement strand
GTAGAACCGTTACTGATATGAGTGAATTAAGTTTAGCCCACATGATGTTGGGACATATTTAAAAATATACCCATTAATGCCCATTAATATACCATAAATATCATGAATGGGGCATACATTTTAAAATATATTCTGCCATATATTTTATAAAATAGTATTATACAGTTGCATAAGTATTATAAGTACTAAAAGTCCCAATTCATGATATTTCTGGTATCATTCTAGTATTTTAATCAGTATATTTTGAAATATTTCCCAACATCATGTGGGAGATTGGTTAACAGTGGTATTAGGCTACAAGTACACTTTCACAGTGTCATAACTGCTATTAAGTTGAACTTTGAGACATCTAAAATACTGAACTTTTTAGTTGCTATAGATGGCATCACAAATATGTAATTTATCATGATTACTGACACTACACAGTTTACTATTGATGCGTTAGCAGTACATAGATACATGTACGTTAATTACCACATACACTGTATCATTATAGATAATAACATCACCATATTGTTAGTAGTTCACCGATGTAAGCTTACATCAATATACATCAGTACTAAAAATCTAAATCACTGTGAATGAACAAAATATTGATTGCATTTATACATGCATACTGTATGCACGTGAATCTATTTAAAGTTCAATAAGAAAAGCTAATAATACCTTGTTGTGATATTTTTGCAGCACATATAGGTCCCATTATACGGCCTAGATAGGCTCCGAAAAAGCTGGCAATAAAGAGCACTGCATTGTATAATGGGTCATGTTATTTCATACGAACACATACACGCAAAATAGAATCCGTTCCAAACCTCATTTAAAATTTAAAAAATCACTTCATTTTATTTGGAAATGTATAGTTAGTACTTTTTAATATTCAATTAAAACGTTTTAAAAGACGAAAAGCTTAAAAAAGTACTTATAACATAAAAACGAATTTTTCTAATTGGATTTCTATGACTCAAAGCTGTCTAGCAATCGATTTTCAAACTGTAACTGTTTATCTAGAAAACTATTTGGCTCATGTTTCGTAAGATTCAGCCAAGTCGTTGCAGTTAGTGTACGGGTATTGCTGAGCGTTATCAATTAGTTACAGTATATCTCGCAGTTATCGATCTAGGCGATTCCGCTTGACCCCTACCGGACCCCACTCGGTGGCCACACTTATTTCTTCCTAATGTTTATTTACAAATAAACGCAAATGCCTCAATTTGCGCCGCCACTGCAATCGTGGCAAATGCAATCTAGGAGCTGGAGCGCCGTGTATTGACCGTGGCTAACGGAGGCCCAATGGGGAGGCTTGTTTATTTCCCCGAGTGTGTGTTCAATAGATGAACGTTTATTGAGGGGAAATAAACTTTCACGTTTAAGTAATCAATGCAATTTGAGGAAGAAATGAGAAGGGGACAAGTGAGGAGGGCTTAGAAGATGTGAGCGAATGCTGCGAATCCATGCCCAGAGTGACGTGCAACACGTATGTACCAAACAGGCGCCATATTGAATTGGGAGTTCATCTTCATGTTTAGGATGTGCAGAACTTCGCCATAATTTCTCCTTGATTGGAAACAAGTTATAAGAATACGTACCAACAACCAACGTGAATAAAGGGTGGAAATAATCTCCTGGAAATGGACATAATAACCTGCGTCTTTTCCTCTCGTATTTTAAACAGCTGCTTACAACATGTTGAACATGTAGGCATGCATGTTAATACAGTTTAGCAAATTTAGTCTAGGGTATGTTAACATGACAGAACGTTACTCGAGCTTATGTGTTTTAAGTTTCATTCTACCCAGAACTTCATTTTGGCAGTAAATGTACTTGCTATTTCTTATTACATGTAGGCCTATATGCATTAATGAAATTACAGCCAATATGAATTTTAAAATATGCATCTGGACGTTTATCAAAGTTACATGCATGCGGTTGTATGGTACAGAATACACGTATACAACATGTTCGTAACATTTTCCCCGGAGTGGAACTGCCTTAGTGAAAATGCCTTAGATTGGCACTCGATATAGCAAATATCGTAAATCGAGAAAAAAATAATTGAAAGCAACTAATACTACACCACAAAAAGTGGAAGATGATGAAACGAACATTCGATATAACGAATACGAACGTCAAGTTCCACAGTACACGTAGTTCGTTACATCGAAATTTGACTGCATTTCCATAAGCTTCGTCTGGAACAACTGCCGTTTAAGCAGAAGACACATGTTTAGCTCATACCAGTAACACAGTGTTTTATTTTCGTTCCACTCATGTTAAATCAATGCAACCATTGGAGTTACAGCATCGAGTCAACTTGACTAGTTTGTGCCTGTTTTATTTTCCGAATGTAACGTCATGGCAAAACACGACGACCACGTACAGTGGATATCGAAAGAAACGCCCAATTCAAGATGGCGGTGGCGAACGGCTGTTGCGTGTCATTGATCCATTGCCGATTGGATCGATGAAAGCAAGATGGCGTCGAAAGCAGCACTCCTTGTCATGGTCCCCTCGCGCGACCCCTGCTTTTATTGTGTAATTTCGCACTATTGATAATCATAATAAGAACTGCATGGCTTTTAGTATTTGCACACATCGGCGCGGCCATGTTTTCGGACCACGCCCTCTTTATACACATCTGAGGCCTGCAGTTCAAATATGTGCCTTTCTTAATTGTTCAGAGCGATGCACGACGGGAAACAGCGGAAAGAAGAGAACGAACAGCGCAAATAGAACGCTTATGATACTCCGGTAATTTGAACGAATGTTTAGAACAGATCGATAGAGAATTGAAAACGGGTCGCGAAATATTGGAACGCGTGTACAGGGTGCGCGAATCGATGTTTCCAAAGCGAATTTGTTAAATCGAAATAGTGAATTCTCATTTAGACTGGTGAAAACAAAGATGTTTGAGATAATCAATACAATTATGTCCAGTGTTAATGTCATTTTGCATATCCACAGAACTAAGTTGCATGCTTAGTAACATGCAAAGTGTATAGCAAGAAAAACCGAAGCGAGATTCTCATGTATGGATACTCCTAAGATATTAATCAATATTATCAATTTATGTCACCTGGAGTCATTATCGAAAAACAAAATATCAGCTGACTGTTAATGAGCAAAAAATATAATTATTTTCGTTTAAAAATATCGTACTATGATTTCTCAGTGGTCCGTTTTAGAATAAGCATGTTGTCAGGTATTTAGGGGATGCCCATAAAGAACAACTGATATTGAGGAGCTTAGACGCTTGGGCACATTAAACCTTTCTGATAACTACCACTAACGCACTAAATACATGTAGTTTGCAAATATGCCGACTTTGAAGTCATTTCTGCAAATAGCCTTTTACCTTTTTTCAAATTTAATGGTTTGTTAAAATAATGGTCACAAAGGATGAATTGCTTACAACTACGTACTTAACTGACGTCAGGCCCTAAAACGTCATATATATTAAACGTTGACGTCATAAGCTCATGTTATTTAAAAGAAATGAGACGGCTTATGTTAGGCAGTGCATTATGAGGCCAACTAAATTAATTCCATAGTTCACTAATGGAATATTTACTCAATTTTGATGTCATTCTATGTGCAAATTAACGTCCTTTAGTTTAATAATAGAACGACACGAGGTAGGGATAATATTTCATCGGTTTTGACCCTTAATCCTAGTCAAAATGACGTCATTTTTTTCCAAATACATTAATTAACGTCGTATTCTAGATCATTTCTGCTGCCTTAGACAGTTATAGGTCATGGACTTGAAGGGGTTATAGTGTCAAAAAGCCGATTTTTCTATCGTAATGTTCCACACCTACAGCGTCTTTAAAATGTTGGCTCTATAGCCATCTAGTGTCAAAAAACTGCGGAATTTAAAAGGACATGCTAATGATGCCATTATAAACGATCGCCAACCACGCAGGGCCTAAATTGCGATAAACAATGGACCGTCACGATACACTGCGGTGGTATTTGGGTGACTTATGACGCGTTTCGATGCTTCGACGCCTTTTAAGAAAATAACCTCATTAGAAAAACGCTCTAATTAATATATTGGGAATAATACGAAAAAGTGGAAAGGGAAAAAAAGACGCCATTAATGCAATCACGAAATCGTACGATGGCTGAGTGGCAAGGCGCATTAACTCGAAATGCCACTCGTATCATCTTCATATTGTTTCCATGCCCTTTTTAAGCAGATTTTTGAAAAATTGGATTCTTTTCCCGTCCATTTGCGTCTAAATGGAAAATGTTAATTGCCAGGGGCTCGGGGCAAATTAAAGAGGCTTGTGTATTACCCTTTTTGTTGCAATTGATTTCCCACTTTCGATTTGATCAAGAATAAAAATGTCTTAATTTTTTTTTTCTTTTTTTGGAAATCAAGCACTTAAATGTTTACCATTGGTTAAACGAGAAAAGAAGATGGTCGATTGGTTTTTACTGTCTATTTTGAAGCCATACTTGCAAAATTAAAGCATTTCCACTTCGTCTCTTATCTTAAGTAATATTCGATTTCGACAAAATTCACAATTAAATGTGATTGGTCGGCTTGTTTTTTAAAGTATAAAACAGAGAATTTAGAACTTAAAATGTTCTGGCAATTGAGCTTCAAATTCAACTTTTTGATTGCTTTATTTTATGTTTTAAAAATGAGCATGGTAAAAATTTCTTTATCAAATTTTTAATTAAAATACTATAATACAAATAATTTCGTATTATAGAAAGAATAATATACTCATACCTCGTTATACAGCTGCTTTTAATACGACATTTAGCTATAACGGCCTTTGTATTTTATGACTATGGTTCATTATGCGGCCAAAAATAATGAAATCTGATATTTTCTGTTACAAATACGTGAAAATTCATCGCTCTTTGAGGCGTATCACAGTGGTTTCAAATGGATGTTTAGCTGGCCAAAGTTCAAAAAACAAGGTTCAACAAATCCCCACCATTTTAAATTTAAATGATAGCCAGATAGTTATCTAGCTCATTACTATAAAATTAGAATCTCTCTTTTTTAACACAAAGGTCCCTGAACACCTTGTTCCATAGGGATGAGCAACTGAATTTGTCATTTGAGAGCTAACTTCAGCTAAGGCCAGGGACAGCAATGGTGTCTTGCAAATATTCGGACTACTCAAAAATTTTGTATTAGGTATTTTTATTTCGCAATTTATAGCTTCTTTAAAATTATATAACGAAATATTAGTTTGATATTAAATAGAATTTCAATGTATTCATTTTTAGTTAACAATTTGAGTGATTTTCTTATTTTTTTAATGAGGTTTGGATCTTATCTACGTCAAAACATGTTTCGTTATACAGCATTTCGCTTTACAGCCAACTGTCCAGGAACCTATTTAGGCCGTTAGGCGAGGTTTGAGTGTCACTTTATAATCCTTATGCCAGAAATGGAAATGGAGTAGTTTATGTGTAGGCAAATACGCATCTAACCAACAACTCTTAAAAATATCTGAAAATATATGCTAACCAATGCCTAAAATGTCTCAACCAATACATCCTACATTAATAGTTGACTCAATGAAAATAAAACAATTAAAAACGAATCATGGTTCGAACAGGGAAAATCTGCTTTTAGCCTACGTGTATAACTGATTAAAAAATCCATATTTCTTTTCTTTTAAAAAACTAAACAGAATATTCGAGTCATGCAAACGTGCCTTTTTCCAAACTAAAAATATCCAAAACTTTGCCGAAAACTAAGAAAATAAAACAATTAAAAAAGGACGATTTTACAAACTAAAAATATCCAAAACTTTCCCGTTCCATGGAGGAACGGAAAGTGAAAAATTGGAACAATTGATACATTATTTAGCATTATTTCTCGATATAACTCGATAGCTAACTGTAGAAGTTCCAAAAGCGTTTGCACCCGCAGACAGACAGTAATTCGAGGTGAAACGCAATAATTAATGGATTTCGAACGTGACATGCAAGAGACTGTTTTTAAGACGAAATAAGAGATTGGTGAAAGAAGAGCCTGGAAACGTTAAGAGCTCTTGTGGCTAAATCGGTAAGCCTTGGTGTCGACTTAATTCGGTAGCGGAAACGTTCCGTTTTTTCCATTTGTTCGGGGGGCGACTCGTGGCTCCCCCTCACCGTGACTAATTGGACATTACGGTGCAATTTCACTGTTCGACTCAGGAATGTCGACAGTGCGCAGGGGGCGCTGATTCGGCTGAAAGGCCGTAAACGGAAGCGACCTCAATAGCAATTTTCAAACGGGGTCCATTTTGCCGTTGATGGTTGATGTTGCGATGATGCCCTCAACGGACGATCACGCGAACATGCGCTTCCGGTTCGTCCCATTGACTGCCGCACGAAAGGCGCGTGCAGGGCAGACACCGGAAGTGGCGTCACGCCACGCTTCGCACAGGTGGCGCGGACAATACCAGTTTACCGTACAATGGGCAGAACCAAGGCGCCGACTCTGCTGATGATACTGTCAACATCCGGGAGGAAGACACTAAATGGAGCGAGTAAATGTCGTCTGCTAATAACAGCGCCATCAAACTCTAGCCGTTACGGTCAACGATACGCAAGTTATATCCCGGAAGAACAAAATAAATATGGACCATATATGGACCTATGTCGATATTGCTGATGTGATAGTTCAGGCTCACCTAAAGACGCTTATTTTATTTTTAGTGTGCTATTTTTGACGAATTCGTGATTCTTGCATTGCTATTATATTACTGTCTTATAAGTATTATATGGAATGAAATATGTCGAATTTATACATGGAGTATGTAAGGGCAGAAAAAACATATGTTGAGCTTATCCCTGGTGAAAAGATCAGTATGTGATTCTCTACTGCTGTCACTATAACATTAGTGATGCCACTATGTTTCTATACTGAAATCACTATTACAGTGTTTTGGGCTACAAATATCAATATGGATAGTGATATCACTAAATTATTTCTAACATCACCACATATCAGTTATATTTGTACTGATATACATGTATACTGATATTTCCACCGGGGATTTCCATAAAAGTGATTAAATCAAGTTTATAATAAGAAGATATTGTTTTGAGAGCAGGAAGTTATTTTTGAATAACCCTGTATTTTCAGATACGGTCATACATATACAGTAGCTACATGTCATTAATACATGTACATGTAAAGAAACTTAAAGTTCAAAATTCCTTACTAATTATTATTTTTTAGCTATAGTTTAAGCTGCGTGTCCACTTAAGAGCTGAGAGGGAAATCATAATCTCGTGAGAGGTTACTTTCCCCTCCAAGCTTTTAAGTGGACACGCAGTTGAAGGCACATTTCAACAACAAATTGAATTTCTATTACAAAAGGATTTTTAGGACATGGACATTTCGATTACAATTACACAATAATTAATTATGTGATAAATAATTCTCCTCTGGAAACAAGGTACATTCTCTTTCAAGTACGACAGACAAGTTTTGTTTTAATTTTTTGTTGATCAATGCTTTCCTGTAAAATCTTTAATTTGTGAGTTCTGGCATTTGCAACTTAGACCGACGATATGACATTATTTAATTGGGTCATATAATATTTTCTATATATGTCCAGTCATATAAGGCTTTATCTAAAGTTGACATGTGAGAATGTGGCAAATATGACTCTTTCACGGTCAGTATAGAATATACATAACCTCATATACATCTATGGTTATATTTAATTCTTCAACCAGGGATGTTTACTGTTAGCAACAAACCTATGTGCGAATGAGAATATAATTTGATGTCATTTAGTATTGTTATTTTTCTGAAAGTAAATTATGAAACATCATCTGGATTTTTTTTGTGCAACTATAGAGTGCACGGCCCTTCACTCTACGAAGTCTCACGTGGTTTCCGATATATTCACTCACAAAATGGACATTGTCTGGATGGAATGACCTAAATTATACATTCAGCAACAGAAAATATGATATATACATGTAACTCAATAAATCGTAATCGGTACCCTTTCTTGAAGGTCGAGAAGGGTAAATTTAACAAAGCAGATATTTAATAAGCGATAATTTCAAAATAGTCTTCGTTGGTTAAGGGCGATTCGTGAAAATATGCGGGCCCATTACAAGCGCCTTCGATGACGACCATCATGTGGCCACATTATTCAATTTTTCGCTAAAATGGCGATTTATTACCGTCACGTGCCAATCTATTAAACTCTGTTTAAATTTAAAAGCCCCTCTGCCTTATGCATTACGCAGAAAAAGGGAACTCATACTTTATGTTGAATTTATCAAATTAAATCGAGAGATGCTGGTATTAGAGGTATGCATGTAACTGTAGTTCAGCACCGGTTGGGACACACTTCCGGTAAAGTCAAGGATGAGGGATGAAAATCCATGATTACGGATCATGGATGGCTGTTCAAGTTATACAATTGTACAGGTATAGCGAACGAATTACTTTATCAAATATTTGCTGTTCTATATATATATAAGATCGTCCGGCTGGAAAAGTTAAATGTGGCTGCTTACTTGGCCATACATGAAATATATTACATTGTAACTGAACTTAATTTGACTGTTTTTCAAGTAACATTGCCTATGGTAGCTTTTTTTTTTGCATTGTAAAATTGTTAATTTTGAATCTAACCTGTTGTGATGTTTCTAAATGATTTTTTTAAAAATTAAAAATGCTCAAAAACTCCCTTTATAAATATTCTACAATTACGAGGTTGTAATGAGAATGTGATCTAACCAGTATATAGTGGTTACTGCCATTTTACATACCATTTTACTATATTATTACTGCATATTCGTTTTTCGGCTAAAAATGTCAATGCTATTCACTTCCCTTGAGCAAATGTAATTATTTCCACATAAATAATATTTTAACTTTAATATAAGTTACTTTGCTTTATTTTTCAGGTATGGACATACAATGTACATGTTTAGGGATATACTGAACAACTATATGACCATGTCTGTAAACATGCTGGCAAACATGTAATATATAAGAATATAGTAGACACATGTAGGAACGTTAACCATTTGGTAAATGTATGGACTTGCGACCATTTTTGACCACTGGAATAATTCATAAATGTCCATATATGGCCCATATTTTTTCCATCCGGGCTCATTGCGTGTCCAATGCCTTGGGGGTTTGGGCGACCCCAAGCGGCACAAAAAGCGGAAATATCACTTTAATTGGTCCCTTTACCGTTTCAGCTAATAAGTGTTTATGTAAATTCATCCTGCTCGTCCCAGGTGCGCATCGCTACAGAGATGCACCGGAAGTGGAGCGCATTCACGCGCTCCCTTTATTTCATTCGTACATTTTTAATAAACGCAAAAAAAAGCCTCCGTTTTGTCTCTTTTAATTTGTCCGGTCCTACAATCGGAGGATGAACATCGTCCATCCGTCTCTTTTTGTTGTTTTTTTCTCTCGATGTCAAACCGTTTGTTGGCAACAATGACGCTTCCGCTGGCTGCACGCGCCCTCGTGCGACGCTTTTGCCGGTTGACCCCTCACCCACCTGAGTGACCCCCTTCACCCCCTCTCTCCCGAGGTGGACAGATGGCACGCGGGAGACGCGAGAGGGTGCTCTGGCAGAAACCAAGTCCACTTCCGCAATGGGTCATCGGATTACCCGTATGCGTGCGTTCTCGGACAGAAGTCATTCCTCTTCCGGTCGGTCTCAAAAGATTTCTGCAACTAATGAATACCCTGGACGTTTGGACGGACGCTGACCGAACGACATTCAGCGGAGTGTTATGCATTTCGAATGTTATGGGCTGTTCATAAATTACGTAATGAAATTCGAGGGAATTTTTGACACCCCCATGTAACGCTTTGTAACAAGACGTGAATTACCAAATCTCTCCCACTTCATGAACACCTGCAACTTTACAAAAATTTACCAATTTTTTTCACCGGTGGACAGGGCCTCTGAGAAAGATTTCATCTGCTCAAATGCTGATAATGGGATAAATTTGATAATAAAGAGATCACAAATCATTAATTTGATCCTAGTATTTTACGACATTTGCTTACAAATAGTATGCGATGGTAGAGAATCGCAGTAGACAAACATTTTAGACATTTCTTACATTTCTCAAACATTTTTTTACATTTCTCTAAAATTTGAATTCTGAAGGAAAGAAATCTGGCATTAAATTCTTGATTAATGAAAAATGGCTTTCGTAATTCAATATAAATCTTCCAGCAAAGACTTTGACATTATGATACAACATCTTTTAAGAATTTGTAACATCTTTGTTTTGTTTTTGAATTTATTTTAGGAAAGAAATTAGTTTTGTTTAATAAAATATTTTACTACATTTCTTCATTGGAACAAAATAATATTTTTC
>JAQIXS010006654.1:0-10342 GCA_034700785.1 Rossiulus vilnensis | reverse complement strand
ATAATGTCCTAAATGTCCTAAAAAAAGATGTCCTAACATTGTTTAACGATTAAACATTGAAACCGTTATGATTGCTTTCAAATTATTACAAACACCTGTGTGATTGCGTTTGGTAACACTGCCTTAATTGAATTAATTAAAACAACACTTTCAAAAAAAAGATTTGTATTATTGTATTAGACACACAAAAAATGAATAAGGAATAAAATAAATGCATACTAGTCCTAAAATTTAATTAGAATAATGATGGGAATGTAGAAGTCTGATTGACATAAATAATTGAAAATATAGCAGAGTTCATAGAAATTACTTGTGAGCAAATAAAATTTACGACAATTTTAGGACTTAAAACTACATTTTAGGTCCTTTTTTAAAGTTCTAAAATGGTGCTGAATTTTTATCTAAAAAAGTAATAAAATTGTCCTAAAATTTAATCTAAAAAAGTCATAAAATTTAATCTAAAAAAGTCCTAAAATTGTCCTATAATGTCTAGAAAGTGTAATTTTAGTTGTTTTTTTAAATTTAATAAAAATTGTCCTAAATTTTTATTTGCTCAAAAAGTAATTTTTATCAACTCCGCCATATTTTTCAATTATTTACGTCAATCGGACTTTTATATTCCCATCATTACACAAATTTTTTGTGTGGAAAATTTCCCCTTTTTAAAGTGTTTAATTCGTTGAATTTTCACGTACAATTTCGTTTCTCCAAAATCCATAATGGCGGCGCGTGAAGTCCTAATCCTAACCAAGCATTCAACGTTGAAAATATGGACAGGAAAACAAAAAAAACCTTTTTTTTTTTTTTTTTTTTTCGTTTTTATTGGCGCCTTCGCCAATTCACGAAGGAAAATTAAGTTAGTTTCGTCGGAAAAACAACCTCGAATTTTCCTCCATTTTTTTATTCGTTTATTTTCTGTAATGGTAAAAGACAGCGCCATTTTCGGCCATCTTGAAAATCGATGAAAATACGAGGTTTTTTTCAGGGGATGGGAAGTTTATATATATATATATAAAATGAAGCTACGCTTCTTACGATTCATGAATCTTTAAATTTATATACGTAAAAAACGTTTCAGTTTTCCATGAAAAAACGAAGAAACTGGCACCCCCTCAACTCACTGCCTGGTTAGGATTTTGGCTATTCGAAAAAAAGAAAACCTCCTATTGTGCAACTTCATTTGTTATGCAAGAAAACAATTGAAAATTGATGGGCGCATCAAATGTAATTACGTTTCGATTGAAATCATCGCCTTCTAATGCATTATTTAGTCGTGGAAGTTATTTAGACGGAATTTTTTTAGCTTAAGGTAGAGAATGGGGGAAATGAAAAAGATCAGTATAATCAGTACTGTAGCTATCAGTACAAACATGCAATCATATTGGTAAAAACTAATGTAGCGATATCACTAACCACACTGATATTGATAGTTCGAAACACCACTATAATACTGATATCACTAACCATATTGAACTACTATAATACTGACATCACTAAGCATACTAATATTAGTAGTTCCTTACACCACTATGATACTGATATCACTAACCATATTGATATTAGTAGTCCCTTACACCACTATGATACTGATATCACTAACCATACTGATATTAGTAGTTCCTATAACCACTGTGATACTGATATCACTAACCATACTGATATGAGTAGTACCAAAAACCACTATGACACTGATATTACTAACCATACTGATATTAATAGTATCTAAAACCATTATGATACTGATATCACTACCCATACCGATATCAGTAGTCCCAAAAACACTGATACTGATATCACTACCCATACCGATATCAGTAGTCCCAAAAACACTGATACTGATATCATTAAGCACACTGATATCAGTAGTCCCTAAAACCACTATAATACTGATATCAGTAGTACCAACAACCACTATGACACTGATATTAGTAGTCCCCAAAACAAATATGATACTGACATCACTAACTATACTGATATTAGTAGTTCCCAAAAGCACTTTAATACTGATATCACTAAGTACACTGATATCAGTAGTCCCCAAACCAACCATGATACTGACATCGCCAACCATACTGATATTAGTCTCTAAAACCACTATGATACTGATATCACTAACCATACTGATATTAGTAGTTCCAAAACCCACTATAACACTGATATCACTACGCACACTGATATCAGTAGTCCCCAAACCAACTATGATACTGTTATCGCCAACCATACTGATATGTTTTCAGCACATTTTCAGCTTTCATCTTTAGGACCGAATTGATTTTGTGTGTGTGTAATTAAAATGTCGGACGGTTAAATTAAAAGGTAGAGAAGAGGATTTGGGTTGTTTGAAACAACCAAAACAAAAAAAAAAAAGAAACAAAAAAAAAGGAAAAATACTGATAATAAATTAAGCGGATTTTCGTTAAGCTTTTCGCTTCGAACGTCGTTTTTGGCAGCCGAAAAGCAGAAGCGCCGCAGACATTGATTATTTTCAGGATATTTTTAGATACACTCTTAGACATCGACGTGTTTTATATTTGATGGTTTTTCGCGAAAAATAAGCGACTAAAAGAAACAAAAAAAAAAGGTACAAACACTCCAATTCGTGTTTGGCAAATTGAAAACGAATGGATAATAACTGGCTTAACATTTTTGCGAAAAATGGTTAAAAAAAACAATAAAAAACACAACAACAACAACGAGACTTTTTTATTGACGAAATATTTTCAATAAATGCTTCCTGTAATAAATAAATACGATGTACATAAAAAAACCTAACCAGGTCAGGAAAGTCAAGAAATAAGAATTTGATGTCGATGGGAAAACCCTGATCACTGCCATATTGAATTTCTAATAATTTCTAAAAATTTAATTAAATTACTTGATAGTAATTTTATTTCTGCATTGAATTGAAAATGGAAGTGAACGGATTGCGCACCATATGACCTTCAATTCAATACATTAGCGTTAATCCAGGGTGACCACGAATTACTCCATTTTTAATGTGATCAATAATTTATGGACACCTGGCCAGTTTTTTTTAAACGTACATTGTATTCATTTATGTATGTATATATTTTTTTATAAATTTCCCTGAATTTATGAAAGAAAAATGTTGACGGAATAATACGTAAACAAAATGCAAAAAATAATGACAAGCAATGGCGAACAAATTTCCAAGATTTGAAATTTAAAGACTTCATTTTTGATTAAATCGTAGCATTATTTTTAGGGAAAAAAAAATCAATTTTCAAAAAAACGATATTTTTTTAGAATGGCATTATTTTTGTTACTTATTTCTACACTGTCTAGAATTAATGCATTTTAAATTAAGACAAGCGATGTCAAACGATACACAGGGGGGGAATTGTAATAATTTTAAGCATTTATAACAATTTTCAAGTAGAATCGCAAAATTTTCGCTCAAAAATTTGCACGAAATTACGCTCTCCAATTAACTCCTTTTGACGCATTCAATTAAATGTTCGCAATTTCGTCCTTTAATTGCGATTTTTGTTACGCAGCTATGGCCGCCATTACCGGATTTAATTTAAGGTCTTTGATGAAATAATTTAATCGCTCGCAGCAGTCCGTTAGGAGCGGATTAAATCGTGTGTCGTCGTATTTTATGGTGCGGCCTAAACACCCCTTACCCCCTCCCCCTCCCCCCCCCTTTAATGCACCCGGTGCGTTTTAATGAAGCCTTTAATGAATTGGACTTCATTAACTCGGCTTCGCTCCATTTATTTCCTCCGCGAATAAAGTCGTTTCTTTTTTTTTCTTTTTTTTTTCTTTGCTTCTCTTCAACATCAAACTGACAAATTGCCACTAAAAATGGACGCCCGCTGGACAATGTCCAGCACCAAATTGGGCAATACGTAAAACGACCTGAAAATGGCATCTACATGCACGCAGCCCTTGGTGGAAAGATCGTTACAAATATACTGATATCAGTAAAAATTATGGTGATATCACTAACCATATTGATGCTGGTGGAAAGATCAGTACGGTAGATATCAGTACAAATACACTGATATTGGTAGAAAAAAAATGTAGTGATGTTATTAACCGTACTGACCCTGGTGGAAAAATCAGTATAATCAGCGCGGTATAGGTACATATATATGTATATATAAGTACAAATATACTGATATCAGTAACAATTATAGTGATATCACTAACCATATTGGTGCTGGTGGAAAGATCAGTATAATGACCCTGGTGGAAAGATCAATATAATCAGTACAAATATATTGATATTAGTAAAAAAGTAGTGATATCACTAACCATACTGATCCTGGTTTAAAGATCAATATAATCAGTACAGTAGGCATCAGTACAAATATATTGATATTAGTAAAAAAGTAGTGTTATCACTAACCATACTGATCCTGGTTTAAAGATCAGTGTAATCAGAGCAGTAGACATCAGAAATTTAAAACGAATAAGATAATTATTTATGCTATATTTGCTGAGGGTTGGGGGGGGGGGAATTCCTTTATTTATAGGAAATGCAGGATTTTATTCAACAAATGCTGGGATAAATAAAATTATCTCATTCGTTTTCAAATTTCATAATGTTTTATCTTCGAAAAATGGCATTTTGAAAACCGAATATTTTCCTTACCAAATACGACGTATTACTCATTTATAATTTATCGGGTTTTTTTTGTTTTTTTTGCATAACAATGTAGTCTTTGGATTTTTTATTAGGATTCCTGAGCTTTAATTGAGTTTCTCCTAACTATGTAACAGGGGGCTTTTTTCTCAGCATCCTAACCGTTATGATGCGCAGCACGTGTTGCTAATGCCACGCCACTCTCCTTTTGTTTTTGTTTTTTTATTGTTTTTTTTATCGCTATTGTTTCTTTGGGGTTAAATTGAACGGCGTGCGACCCAAACCCCCTGCGTAACGTGTAACGCGTACTTAGGCAGAGTCAGGCTTAATGGATTCGTTTTGCTCGCAATCAACGTTTAACGACAGGCGTTAAACTTAACGGTCGTTTTGACGGGGAAAATTAACGGGTGGAAACGTCGCAAACTTCTTGAGACATAAGATTCGAGTAAAATGGGCGGAAGAAAAACAAATAATGACGGTGGTTAAATGGACTACTGATATCACTATATGCTATCGCTGTTCAACCAGTAAGCCTACTAAGCGATGTTAAAATTAAGTGTCACCATTAGAATCAGTATGACACGACGTCAGTATTAAGTAAAAGTAAAAATGATTAAAGATTTACTTTTCGATTAACAACAGATACTAATTTAAGCATTTGTAAAAGTTCTTCAAAGATTTTGTAAAAATATGCTGCCCTGGTGGGAGGATCAGTATAATCTTTACAGTAAGTAGATATCAGTACAGATATACTTATCGTATTCTGAGATTGGTAAAAAAATGATGTGATATCAACAACCATACTGATATTGGTAGTAACAAAAACCACTATAATAATGATATCACTAAGCATACTGGTAAACCATTATAATACTGATGTCACTAACCATACTGATATGAGCAGTCCCAAAAACCAGTATAAATATATATATATTGACATCGATATCAGTATAGAATCATACTGAAATCATTAAGGTTATACTAATATAGTATAGAATCATACTGATATAATCAAGGTTATACTAATATCAGTATAGAATAATACTGATATCTCCTCAAATGCATCGGTATATTTGTACTGATATCACTAAGGTTATACTGATGTAAGTATAGAATCGTACTGGCATGAGTATAAAATTCATACCGGTATCAGTATAAAAGCATACGGATATCACTTAAGGTTTTACTATTAAAGACCACATATCGGTATATTTGTATCGTTGTTATTCTTATTATTATTACTATATGTCACTACGAATATGCGAAGGGTGACGGCCATCTTGTTTTTGTGCGAATGGAACGCGGCGGTTGCCATGGTTACCGTCCACCCGCCGTCGTTCTTAATTCCCCTTCGAATCCTCTCTCTGCTTCTCCTCCTCTTCGTCTTTATATTTACCTTCGGTTTTCGCTGTGTACGCATGGCCATGCCGAGAAGCCGGTGATGCCGCTTCCGGAAGCGCAGGATATTGACTCGGTTCGTGAGTTACGCGACCAAAAAATACCGAAAAAGAAACAACATTTTATTTTCCCCCCGTCATCGATGCGAACGTCTTCGGCGGCCATCTTGTCCTTCGATGAAATGGAACGCCACGCGCCGTTCCGCGGTTGCCATGGTTACCTGACGTCATCGAAGGACGTTCGATTACGCAACCCCCTGACAAACGAAGGGTGCCAAACCGTAAAGTCTTAAGCGCTCGAAAAAGCGACCTTTTCCCCGATCTGGTTTATATGCTGCGTGTCCGTGGTATAAAATGATATTGTTGAGTAAGGGTAAATGCCAGCCAATTTTACGTATAATGTAGTACATTCGTAGAGCGCCGCCACGCGGCGGTTCGGCGAATTGAATGGAATTTTGGCACGCGCTTCTTTTCTTTTTTCTCTCTTCTATTTCGAATGAAAAAAACGTTCGAATTCCATTATCTTCGACGCCATTAACCGCATCGCTTTTCATCAATTCGGACGCTGATTTTTTCCCGTTAATTTAATCAATTTTCAAGATGATTTTCAAGATCGGTAACGTATGTAAGGCAAGCGTGGAGGGCATGTGAAAAAGATAACTTGGAAAAACTGCGTACATGTAAATTGACGTAAGTTGTCATGACCGGCTCGTTTCAAGAATTGGAAAATTTCACCTGAACGACCTGATTGTTTCAAGAGTATGAAATTGTCAATTAATCTTTCTGAATAATTGTAAAACGTGTTAAATATTTACAAATGTCTCGTCTATGTCTATGTCCATATGGAAAAAGGACTGTGAAGGTTTTGAGTACACACTTATTCACTGCCTGTCAATACTTAAAGATTGAAGCTCTCATAATACAAGACACCAAAAAAAATTTAAAAAACTTAGTTGTATCAGATAAAACATTAATAAGTATTTAAAACCGCTTACAATATTCCGAGAAATCAATTTCATTTAAACGCCTAATAAATGCTGGGTATGTACATGTATGCAGATGAGCCAACAGTATTTTCCGGAAGCGAATTCGGCAAGAGTTGATTTCAACCCAAATAATCCGTTTTTCTTGAATTGAATGACATAAATATTTATCACTTTATTAAAAACAAATTTTTTCAACTTAACTTTTGCGTACCGTGCACGTTCCCGAACATGTAGGCTGTAAACTCGTAGGTTTTTACCGACAGTTTCCGGAAAATTGTTCGTGTAAAATCCATTCGCGAGCTCCACTTCCGGTGGCGGCGGATGCGAAGGAAGGCGATGCAAATGTCTCTCTTTTCGTCGTAATTAGATTCAGAAATGGCTGAGATGAGCTATGGGAAAAATGAACATGCGAAACAGTGTCGGTGACAGCTAGCGCTGATAACTCGTATATGTACATACATGCACGGCACATACGACCCTTTGTGCGCAACGCGTAACGAATTGAAGCGTTTTTGATATGCAGAGAATTTTCGCAATAATGACAGCGGTGCCCTGGAATGGGGGAATTAAAATGAAATAATTAAAAAAATGATTAAAAACACTGGTTTCTTCATCGTGTTTCTGCTTTTCAGACATTTTGTCGATGGAAGTTAGCCTTATTTCAAACCACGCTTTCGTTCCGTACCCTAGATGTAGACCTGGAAAGTCAGGGAAGAGAAAAATAGCCAGGGAAAAGTCAGGAAAAATTACGTTTTTGCTCGAAAATCAGGAAAAGTCAGGAAGAATCCTGATGAAAATGCACTTAATTTTGAGTGGCGATTCCGATGAAAGGTGCCCTAAGCACTAAAAGGCATCGTTTTCTATCTAGGTTTTATATTTTTTTAAAATTGATTAGCAGTACTTTATAAAACGTACGTTATATTCAAAATTCAACCCAAAATTCGCAATCATCAACTAGTTTTTTGGTTTTTTTGGGGGGGACAAATTTTCGCCTACGGCGTTTTCTTAATACATAATGTAATAATGTTATAAAAATAATATATTTAAATACAGACAAATTGAGTTTTTTTAAAAATTTCCGTGTTCTTAAAATGATGTACGGTAATAAAAGCGCAATCTTAAAATTTAACCGATTAAACGTACTTAATGAGCAGTTTTGACAAAGGGGTCTAAATTTAATCCCATCGCATGCCCTACTACACTGCTCTTAATACAATTAAAAGCAGTTTTTTTAAATTCAAGTTTAAAATTAATTGCTGGAGATGAACGGAAAACAACCAACGTTTAAATTTTTCATAAATATAAATTTTTTACCAGTAACTAGAGATGCAAGAAATTGACGTTTGTTATTAGTAAATATCCCGTTTGGTTTTTTTTTACTACGGAATTTATTTCCAAAAAAAAAAGTCAGGGCTTGTCAGGGATAGGATGGCACTTACGATGTTATGGTTAGGTACTCTTCATTTTTGCTCGAACGTTTCCCCGAGCGATCCTCGGTCGCTTTATGGCTCACTCCGTTTTTTTTTTTGTTATATCATATATTATATATCTTTTTTATAACTTTATAAAGGGGGCCACTCTTCGGTATATTGGCGTTATTTGTCATCGTCACACACAATGGATGGCATTGGTCGGTTTTTTTGGTTATTGCTAAGAGGGATAAGTGACACACCGTAATACGCTTTTTTTTGTCGGACTATATCAGTTTTCTCGCGTCCTTCCAAAACGTCCATTTTTTTTTATATTTCTTATTTCTTCCTCCTCCTCTTCTTCTTCTCTTTACTTGATTTAATAATGGCGATCGATGGTATTTTTATTCCCCCGGACAAACTATAAAAAAAAAACAATAGCAAAAGAGGTTATCTGGTTTTCGTCGTTTCTCATTTGCTGCTTGTTCTGCCGCATCGTCTCTCTCCCTGGAGAGAATGAAGGTCCGAAAGTGGTCTTCCAAGATGGCGGACGGTGGTCAGCGGGGAGGGTCCGGTTTCGTCCTGACGTCCAGATTGAAAGGAGAGAATGAAGGAATGAAAGCACTAGTGGATAGGATGACCGGAACACAATAAAAAAAAAACTACAAAAACAAAAGAAAAAAAATTTAACCAAAAGTATGGGATGCGTGGTTCGTATGTGGAAAGATCAATATGATCAGTACAGTAGATATCAGTACGAATATACTGATGTTAGTAAAAGATGTAGTGATATCACTAACCATGCTGTTACTAGCAGTTCCAAAAGCCACTATGATACTGATATCACTAAGCATACTGATATTAGTAGTCCGAAAAAACCACTATAATACTGATATCAAGCAGTCCTTAAAACCACTATCATACTGATATCACTAACCAGATTGATATTATTAGTCCCAAAAACCACTGTAATACTGATATCAAGCAGTCCCAAAAACCACTATAATACTGATATCACTAACCATACTGATACCTATGCAGTTTGAGTTGCATATTTTAGTTTTAAAAACTACCTTCACATAGCTTAAAAATTTATGAAAAGTGGTATGGAAAACCTGGAAATGTCAGGGAAATTTGATACTGGATTTGGCCAGACACGCTGTCTAACGTTTAAAATTAATTTGGGATTTAAAGGATGTTGTTTTATGCATTTTTTCTTTAAAATGCTCATGTTGAATTGACTGCAGTGAGATTTCTGTTATTTCGAAAAAAACAAAATTAATCTCTTAATAAAATCCTGTAGCATTGTTCTCAACTGTTCATTAAAATTATCAGGGACTGAAATTTGGGTAATTAAAGCCCTAGAAATGTCATTAAATTGGCGCTAGAGATGATCACTTTTTTTAATGATCCTGGTTTAATCACCACTGTACGATTTAACGTTTATGTTGTACATTTTTTTTTAATGAAACGGATTTTACGATACAATTTAATGCTGAATGCTAATTAGCGTCGAATAGCATCGTAAAATCCGTTTGATTAATAAAATTAAAGCGTATAATTCTAAAATTTGAGTTTTATACCACCCGTTAAACTGTGTTGTGATCAAGCCGAAATCAAAAATCGATGTAAACTTGTTTGAAAATGTCGAAAATCTTAAATCGTGGAAAAAACGTTATTAATCGATTTGAACATTAATAAGATTACGTGAAAAATGGGCCCAACGAGCCTAACAAACACTGTTAGAAGTAGGCATAATCATTCTAAAACCCCTGACTGAGCTCCGTGCTAATAATGGATGATGCTTGTTATTGGTCTTTCTTTTTGCACGCAATTAGACGATGGAATGACCTTTCTGACGATAGTTTATAAATTTAATTCAAGTTCAATTTAACAATGATGTCTAAGTCGATCGCAACTGACGTAGGAGCTTTCTCC
>JAQIXS010006653.1:0-10342 GCA_034700785.1 Rossiulus vilnensis | reverse complement strand
CCATTGAGGGTGAAGAGTAGTCCGGACGGACACGTGTTTTTGTTTATTGGTCCTCTGCGCAGAGCATTTGCAGCGTATATATTTTATTTTTTTATTTTATTTTTATTTTTCGTGGCTCGCAAACCGTGAGAAATCGGGGCACCGGGGGGGGGGGTTGCAGGGACCCCCCTCCGAGGGAGGGGGGAGGGGGGGAGGGAGGCTGAAGGACACAACCCGATCTGGATCGAGATTAAAACTCGGCCAAATAAATAAAATTGCCCGAGATGAGTGCGCGCGGACTCGTATATATCGTAAAAATAAACGCGATTTACGTGTAAGTGGACAGAATATAAAAAAAAACCCAATTCGTATTATACGTGTGTAGATACTCTGTAATAGTGGTTTATAGTGTAATGCTACGCGAGGTACCACCTGTACCCGTATACATTCTCTCTCTCTCTCTCAACTGTGGTTACTTTTCGTCTTTTTCCGTTTCGTACGAGAAATAAAAAGTTGAAAATGTTTAGAGTGTGTGTGTGTGTGTGTGTGTGTGGGACCTAATATGCCTTAACTGGATGCCAATCGGAGTTTATTCGACTTATAGATTATGCCTTCCAACAAAATGAGAAATCCCATCCGATTGCACACAGGCTGGTGGCGAATGGAAATATATTAATCGCGAAACGAAAATAGTGAAAAATAAAAAAACTCGGAATAAATAATGTTGAGTATAATGTGAAGATTAGCAGCGTTACTATTAAAAAGCTCTAGAATGACCAATTGACTTTTAACCCAGCACAAAAATGGCCGATATCGTTCCAATGGAAATGGAAATGGATGTTCAGGGTTACACCATTTAAAATGGCGTTGCTGACCCATGATTTCATTTTGATTTTAAATGTAGACTCGTGTATTAAGTGTTTGAAATCAACCATCGCTGTCCATTTTTCCGTTCTTATTTGTTTGAAAAAATATAAGACCAAATGTATTATTATCATTATTGTTAAAAAAAGGTACGAAAGAAAGAGGATGACTGTTTGAGATTCTATAGTGACCTAAACGCACCCAATGCACACTTGTCGTGTGTGTGTACTCGTAGGCTGACCGTACACGCGTGTATGTATTTTAGAAAAAATGTACAAACAGTCCGGGGTGCCATATTGGATCCTGGCGGGGGGGGGGGGGGGTCAACGGTCGACCCAGAGAGTGTAGCGCGTACATTATTATTAGGTGTTTGAAGATGGCTTCACAAAAACCCTTCGCCGATTAACGCATACGTCGTCTGGTAGATGGCGCTGGTGCTTTTTCTCCTCTCCTTTCCGCCCTACCCGCTGTTTCCTCTTTACGACCTGAAATGTCCCAATTTGTTCATTTTCTGTTCCCTTTAACCCTGCGTACAGTCAAGTCATACCGTGGGGTCTTTCGTCTTCTATCATACAATAATATAATATACCTGTATACGTATAACAATAGTCCTGACGTCCAGCTGCGCCCTCGGGTGGGTGCCTTATCATTACTACTCTCATCATCATCATCATCATCATCATCATGGGTTCTCTCGTCGCGCCGCGAGGGGGCTGCTCGTGGGTGGTTGTAGTGGTCAATGGTCAACTGCGTTTTTTTTTTCATCACTTACGTCTATAACGTTGCGTTGCATGGACATCTCTCTCTCTCTCTCGCTTTTTGACCCCTCCTCTTCTCTCGCGGTGGTCCTATCAAGAGTAACCCGCACGGGGGTCGATAAGGCCACTACTCGGTCCAGTTCTATAACAATCCGTGTCCCCTTACAAGTTACTGGCAAATTGTTCATTGTTAAATGTTTACATAAAAAATCCATTCCGCAATGTGGACGTCTCTTCAAATGGGTCAAACTGTAGAGAGCACGTCCTCCTGGAGAAAAGATCACTATGTGATTCTCTACTCTTGATACCGGTATAATCTCGGTGATATACATACATGTATATACGTGTAAATGTCACGCGTAATTGGCGCGTGCAGGTATAACCGGATGCGTCTGAAAATCAAACCCATGAAAGGAATGTGGAAGGCGTGTAGAGGCACACGTTCCACGGTTGCCATGGCTACCGTAGATAGATAGGCCTATGTTATATACATTTATTATGAAATGGCTTTAGGTGTACGTGTAGGCTTAAAGTGTAATTATGTTATAAGGTCGGATAATATTTCCTTCAACGGTTGACCCCTAAGATGTCCGAGTGAGAGGGACCCCCAAAGGCCCTTTTTCTTCGTCTCGATTTCTCAGTCGAGTGATTTGCGAGCATTTCGTCCATCGTTTGTATCGCGGGTCGGGGGCCCTTTTGTCCACGAATCGCTTAAGCAGTTTTTTTTTCCCTCCTTTACTTTTTGGTGTATGGGTCTTTATGGGGGTTCTGGTTTTGTTCCCCCCCCCCGTAAGAATGTCTCCTAATCGATTAGCTCGTAATTCCATTGTCCGTCATGAGTCCTCCAGTCGCCACCTGTCCATGCCGTATTCCTCATATATACGTCCACCTCAACTTCAACCCCGTTTGGGCCCTTAATGGGTGGCCGCCTTCTTCTTTTTCCTTTCCTTATCCTATATTATTATCCCCTCCCCCCCCCCCCCCTTTCCTTTCCGCACTTCATTTACTCGACCATCGGAGAGGCCCTTACCCAAATCCCCCATCACCACTTAGTTAATATGTCGGAATGAATTCATGTTCAATTTGACTCAAAATCAAATAAATGACCTTTTAAACAGTCAGTAAACATGTACGACACGCCCCCCAGGTGTAATAATTAGTGCGTCAGGGAGGGGAAACCTGGTGGCAAGATCTGGTATAATCAGTGCAGTAGATATGTCAGTATAAAATCATACTGATATCAAGTGGAGAATGGAGAGTTTGCGTCGAACGCTTTGGCAAAGTCAATAAATATGATATTTTAATTTTTTTTGTCTTCCTCTATCCAAAATGAGGTGAAAGGGCCATGATGGTATTAAAAAAATGCGAGGCAAGAATGTTGCCAAACCATAACGTAGTAAGAGCCAGACGATGAACGTTTCAGGAGAGGGAAAATCACGGAATAATTTCATGAAAAATCTTAAAGAGATGGATAATCATCTTGATTTCGTTCAAACGATTCGGACGTGTTGTGAACCTTTGGCGTTTTTAATTAAGAAAATACATTTTCGGAGTTTGTTTTAATTTAGCATCGTCAATTTTTTATCCTTAACGCGTGTCGCGATGGACGTGTTTTGACACGCTTTGATTGATGTACAGTAACTAGAAATTGGGTTAGAACTAGACTAATGGCAGTCAAAACTTCATCTATTGTTGTACTCTCACTTTAAACGATCGTGAAACGTAGGGCCTATGGATAAATTAAACTTAGGTCCTTTACTTAGCATTATCCTTATTTACAGACTGTACGTATTTTCTTTAATTTCGAGTTGTTTTCACAATCTTTCAATGAGATCACGGTGATTCTCCAATATCATGTTAAAAAATAGTTCCTTTTACTGTAGAAGCCATAGGTTGTTGTTGTTTTTTCCAGCTGATTATGGGAGATGTTTTAAATTACGAATGGCTTATACAGAACTAATTTACTAATTTGTTGAAAACCTACATCCACATCAAACTCATTTCAATATCAATTTGGAGTCTCATCTCGTGACTTTCCTTTTATTTCCTGGATGTGGCGATTCATGAAGTAATTGGTGAGGCCACAAATGATTCGCATTTTGCTTTTAACAAATGTCATTATACGTTCGAAATGCTTTCGTCACCGTGTAACAATTCGTGCGCAATCGCGAGTGAACATGAGTGAAAATAATTCAATTCAATTCATAACACACTGTATCTATCCTTTTGAAAAAGAACCCCTTAAACATTTAGCGTAATTTCGCGTGTTTTTCAGTCTTTCTCGAAAGCACGTTGCGGTGGCCAACGCTTAAGGGGCAGCGCACATTGTAATGTCATTGTCACAAGTCATGTTGTACTGAATGAAGTCTGAAATTCCGAATGTGTACGTAGCGTGTATTGTATTTCCTTCTTAGTACGGGTCGTAGTAATAGTAGTTAGCCTATAGGCGATTGACTCAAATCGATTCGTATTTCGTTTTTGGTGGGTTTTGATTGCGCGATCCCTAGTTCATCATCGAAATCCGCACCTCGTTTCTGATAAATCCAATTCTATCGTTAATTGGAGGTTGCATTTCATGCGCATGTACAAACACATAACATGTACGAGAGGCATCCATGCGATGCGTGTTGTATATTTAAGCCTATGTCCGGCATAACACGGTGAGTGAGTGAGTGAGTGAGTGTCTCATCACCCACCGAGCCTACGTACAAATGTAATTCGCGAAGTACATTCGTCTGGCGTTAGTAATAATAATAAATTTCGCCCAATTTCGAAATTTGGTGCGGAATTTCTGGAGGGTGGGTCGAGAGGGCGTGGGACGCTTTTTTTTCTTCTTATTCTTCGCAGGTGTTAATGACGTTAAAACGCATTAAGGATGTTATTTCGTAATTTTCTTCTTTTTCGTTTAGCGTCGTGAAACGTTTTTCTTCGAAATGCCCTTCGCATACGCGTTAATGTCCATCTTAAAACAAAAAATTAAAAAAAAAATTAAAATTAAAAAAAAAAACAATGCCTTGGCGAAATGCGCGTCGTCTTATAATAATGACTGGGCAGGATGTTGCAATTAGCCGTCTCGTAATTATGGGAAAATAATGCGCTCCTTCAGTCGGTAGAAATTTCAACTATTTCACCTCCCGAGTTCCTCAATCGCAGGTGCAAACGGAGGCTGGCTCACCCCCTCACCCCCTCACCCCCTCACCCCACCCCCACTTTATATACGGTCAGTTGGCCTTCGATGGACATACCTTTAGCCTACGTGTAGCCCACGGAAGAGCACGGGTGCGTGCCATCGGTCACACACGTTGTTTTTTTAAAGCGTTTCTGCGGATCCTTTTTATTTAAAATTAGTTAATTAATGAGTTTATTCAATAAATATGATATCATTATCATCATCATTCTTATTTCTTCCAAAACGAAACCGGCGGATACTCATTGTACCGGAGATAACTAGTAATAATTCCTAAACTTATTGTCCCCTGGTGGTCCATAAATGTTTCAGCTTCGCTTTATAATTTCAAAATATCCCTTTTATTTATTTAAAAAAAATTAATTTTGAAGAAACCGTTACTCAACCTCCGAAAAAGAGGGCTTCCTTTCAATATACCGATGCATTGCGAGCTGCATAACAGGTTTCAAATAATTTTTTTATAAAAAACCAGATAGTTTTAAAGATTATAAACACTAATTGAAAACCCCGGTGGACGACCAATTCTACATTGGGGACAATAATACATTTAGGAATTATAAGTAGTTTGAAGAAAAATGTGGGAGTTTCTCGCATGATGGGAATGATTTTCGCTCAGCCTTGAAAGGTTTCGATAAAACTATTATTAGTAGGCCTATGATGTGTCAAATTTCAGTCTACACGTTAGATGTTAAATAAAGTACAACGTAGGTCTTGGACGTTAATGAATTACGGCATAACTGAATTTAAAACGCGTTGACATTTTGTAAGTTATTCGCTATAATATTTTAGGACGCGTTTATTTGGCTTCACTTAAATTTCGCGTTTCATAAAATATAGCCAGCGGGTCAAACTCTCCACAGTTTCCCAAATACCGTTTTTCGTGAACACGAAGGTTGAGGAATTTTAAAAGGGCCTCTTTTTCGTCAATTAAACTTAATGGACGAGCGGGTTGCGCCAATGAGGAGGAGGAATGAAAGACGGGTGAAGAAAAAAAAAAAAAAAACGGAGGTGAGTTGAGGAGGGAGGGAGAGGAAGTGGGAATGTGACGTTGGCGCAACTGACCATTAGTAGTAGTCTCGCTCCGAGACGAGCGGTCAGCGTGTTTAGAATACTCCGAATTGTTGACCCCTGAGTATTGTGCATACGCACGCACGGGGGTCCCAACCCGTGGGATTTTTAAGGTCCCCTTCGACGATGACGCTGATGTTATTGGTTGGTGCTGCTGCCCCTGACGGATTGCACGCGCGCATGGCGAAAAAGATGCCTGTCAGGGGCAGCAGCGATAAACGAAACGTTTAATTTAATCGAAAATGCGAGCCATTAGGCCTAAGAGTGAAATATAACTTTGTCAACGTGTTTAAATCGTCGATATTTGGGTTATGAGTGCATCATGCCTTGTGTTTGCTTTTTTTTTATTGCTTCGAAAAAAAACGTATCGTACAGCGCAAAACGTGGGAAAATGACGTTGATTTTTTAAAAAAAAATGGCGCATGCAGTCTGCTGGCCTTATTAAACGTAAATGTAAAATGTAAAATGTAAAATAAGCGTTTTGTGTTTCCGATGCCAAGTAGAGCTTAAATGAGGCGCGTTCGAAACTGACAGAAACAAACGGCGCACAAATTTTAAATATTATTCAAATGTAGGTCATTGATGTTTTTTCTGCGTACGAATCGCATTTGTCTCGTTTTGGGTTTTTAAATGTCCACCTCGTACTAAAATGTACGTGTATATGCTTCATATTTCGTACGTGTTTTTTTACTTTGTTTTGTTTTATTTTTCGAAGTTAGCGACAGTTATTTATAAGCATAAATAGGGTGCAGAGCATGCATACTGTATATACACTGTACAACGTACTCCCCACACACAGGTACAACTAACTGCATACGATGATTTGAGTCTACGTGATTCGAATTCATTATAATGTGACGCCATATAATACGCGTACACGTATATAAAGCATTCTGAGAATGTTTCATTTTTTAATTTATTGTTTTTGAACTATCGAAGAAATCGTTTGAATTGAGACGAACGGTTGACAAATTGGATGGCGTTGATTTACGACGCTCGTTAAACGCGTGCAGTGTATGTAATAATAATAATAATATAATCGTGTGTGTGTGTGTGTGTACCTGTGTATTGAGATGGCTTCATAAAATACCTTATGGCGTCATAAAGTAGAACGAAACGAAAAGTATGATATAAATATATGGGGAACGTTTTCAAATTCAAGGCCAGGATCACGCAATAATTCACCAATTTTCACGTCTTTTATTTTTCCTAAAAACCTGATCGGATGGGCGATAAACAAACCTATAGCCGTGTTCGTGTCGTTTACACTCGGGTGCAAAACGAAATAAAAGCCACATTCACCCGAAAAGACCACTTAAATTACAATTGTTTGTACGTGTGAACAAAAGTCTTCCATATTCAGTTATTATTAACAGTATTTTTAACGAGCAAGACTCGTGGAATCTATACACAAAATAGTTTTGACGTGGCTTTATTGTACAAATAGCCGTTTATGATCTAATTTTCTTTGTTCATTCAATGAATTAAATAATTTGCATAATTCTACGATGTGCATACGTAGAATTTGGGATGTTTTGGGAACTTTTAATACCCATTAATATTCGTATTATTAAATTCATGGTTAAATCTGGATTTAGATCTGCCTGTTATGAGGGGAAAGCCTTCACTTCATTTCCCCACAGTCTTATTTACACTTATTTTAATTTATCTAGTTTTATCTGATTTTTGAAGATCAGTCTGCTCGTGTGTGTGGCTCCCTAAACGTGCGCTGTAATTTAAATTAAGATACGTGTGTATTTGTTGATTTATTTATATCGTCATTGTACGCCGAACCGGTGCTTGCCTGAATTGTTATTTTAAAAAATTGGATTTTACTTTAAAAAAAAGTTTTTTCCCCCTGTGAATACAAAAATGATTTTAATTCTTGAAAGTACACTTTTTTAAAAAAGACAAAAATTAATTTGATTTTTGTAAATAAGGCGAGTATTTGTACGTGTATACGTGTACACGTACGTGCATTGTTTATGAAACGTATATCTAATGACATTCCCCTTCGTGCGTGTTGATATTTAAATAATAAATGTAAAAAAATGGTAGAACGGAGAGGCGTAATTATTTTGGAAGTCTCGAAATTATTCCGGTTTGTTTCTTTAAAATTTATTAACGCGACTTTTCTTAAAATAAATTTAAAAGTTAATGTTTTTCAAGTTGGAAGTTGGACGTAAAAACCTAAGAAAAAAGGTAATTTTATGGCCCCGTTCTCTCGTGACTTTACTTTTTATTAATTTTTGAATATTTTTCCGTTTTTTAAACTGCGGAGACGCAGGTGCGCTCGACCGCTCGTTTTTATTTCGAAACGCACACCTGCGTTCAAAATAATAATCATAATAGCAATAATAATAATAATAATAATAATAATAATCGCAATAAAAAGGGTTTAAGCGAGTATGCGTTACGAATTGGCCGGACCAATTTAAAAGAAGGCGGTGGGGAGATATATATATATATACATATATATGCACACACACACACTAATATAGGCCTCTACGTATATAACGCAAAGAGAAAATGTGAGAAAAGTTATTGCGTGCGTTTATATTTAGCATAACATTCGATGAAAAAAAAAAAAGACCTTGACTAAAATATTCGTATAATTGCGAAAGTCGTTTACTGCGCGAAGCGTGACCAATGAAATTTACACCGGAATAAATTTTTTAAAAAAAACACTTAGAATTTATGTACATGTATATGGCTTAATAAAAGTCATCCGATAATTACTAACGTGAAAAAAAAAAACGGTAGCCCTAACGACGCTTTCGATAATAAAAAAAAAAGCCGGGCGATAAATTCCCAAAAAGCGCATTCAATTGTTTAAAGATAGCGATATGCGAGATAATTAACAACTTATACGCGTAAAAATGCTCCTTTATTTGCATATATATTCGTATATACATGTATGTATATACAGTATATATATTTAGGTTTTTGGACGATCGACAGCAGGCAGGGGCGCGTGCGAATTATATGGCCGGGGGACGAGAGGAGGCAGCTAATTTATGAAAACTTAATTATTTTTGATTTTAAATCGTAGATTTCGTGGAGGCTGCCATCTTGTTTACACCATGGTTACCACGGTTACGCCGTTCCATTCGGGTGAGGTCACGTGACCCGAGCGTAACCACGGCAACGATGGAACGCGACGTTCTTTTTCGATGTAAATTAAGATGGTCGCTTTCGTTCCTCGAAAAAAAAAAACCAATTCACGTAAGCCTACATAAAGTAATTATTTTTATTAAGAGTTGATATCCGAGGAATGCTAACACTAATTACTTCGTCATCGTCGTTCCGAGTTACGTGCGTCGTGGAAGTGAGTATGGCTTTTGAACAAAAAAAAAACAAAAGCTTGGCCCAATTTTAATAAACCCATTTTCTGTTGCGCGTTGTTGTTGTTGTTGTTGTTGTTTATCGTGGAATTTTAAGCATTGAGCTGGGACATGGGGATAAAGTGCATTAAAAAAAATGTGCAAATTCTTCGTCTCGTCTAAATTCCTGCATCGCGTCTGAAGACGCTTCAGAATGTGCGTGGTGTTATTATTATTTTCCCATGAGTTTTTGCGCCCCCAGAGGGCAATCCTGTCGTTTCCCTTAATTGACTCTTAGGGTTATTAGCCGCAATAACGAGTACGACGCTGCTGACAAAAGCCTCGCTGAGTTTTTTTTTATTTTTTTAAAATTTCTTAATTTAGGCTCCCATTGGACTTTTTCCTCGCAATTCTCTTCAGGTGCGCTTTGCATCTGCAGCCATGTTTTTTTTTTGTTCGTGCAAGCGGTGAATAAGCAACAAAAAAAAATATGCAAGAAAATTAGGAGTAAATTAATCTATCCATTCATTATGCCGCGTTTAATTGTATCCGAGTATTAAGATAGGCCTAGTTGAACGACGAAGATTTAAAAAAAAAAACAAGAGTTGCAGTGGCGCCCCTGGTGGCCATTTTGGGAATGAGAGGGTCGCTCACTTTGTGTCGCATACTTTTCGTGTAATCGGGCGTTTTATGTGCAATAATAGTTTGAAGGTTGTCATGACAAAGTATGGGTTTCAACGAAGGACTTGCTTTTTTACGCTTCGAGAACGTGTTTCAACACGTATTTGAAAGATTTATATTAAACGGAACTTGATGAATCTTGATCCCTTTTAATTTTCCAGAGTTCAGTTTTTGTAACCCTTTGGGTTTATTTAGTGGACCAAAACATCTGTCGAAATGTTTTCGTCTAAAATCGACTTATCAGAAATATGCAGGTAAATAAATATTTGAAAACGCCCGTAATTCGTTATAAGCGATTTGTATTGTACGTGTACATACAACGCTAAGCTATTTTATTTACACATCATTAATTGGATAAAATGTGAAACGCAGCATTTCGTGATTCAGTGAAATTAAATTAAATAAGATGACGATACAGGCGAAAAATGCAGGAAAAATATGAATTAGAAATAAAAATGAGAAAAAAACAAAGCAGCAGCAAC
>JAQIXS010006652.1:0-10342 GCA_034700785.1 Rossiulus vilnensis | reverse complement strand
AAATTGAAATGCGTACAACTATAGTATTATGGCACATATCAAACCATTTAAACCAAGTCGACCCATCTTAAGGGTAAGGGGGGGGGGTCCCCTGCGACTTCGAGTTATCGAGCTTTCACTGTACATGCATCGCCATTAAACCCCAGCAGAAACGTTGAGTGAAAAGAAGCGTTGGTGCGATGGTGGTGGCAACCTATCACTACTATCTTTATGTAACAATGTTGTGAAAGTGTAACCAGAAACTTAATACTTGAAGCTTTTGTGTTTGCGTGCGTTTCTGCACGCTGGTCATCAACCTCTTTTATCGATATTTTTTTTCTCCTCTTCTCTCTTCAACTCTTGTCATTGCCAACCTTTTCAAAACGAGTGAAGCTTTTCTAAACACAAAATCTTCAATATCTACTTGAAAGAACACATTTTTAGGCTAGTTAATGAGACGAGAGAAGAAGAAAAAAGTATAGGAATGGATTTTTTTGTATTAATAAGTAAATACAATTGCGAGAATGAGTGTGGGGTATAAGTAGAAGATTGAAAGAAAAGTTCTTCGCAAAAACAACGCACAAATAAACAATTAAATAAAACAAAAGTAAAAAAATTACGAAAATATACGAAGAATTTTTTTTTTCATATACAATTTAAGTGATTTACGAAGAAACGGGCATATTGTTTTATTTTCTCAAATTTTTGCCTTCAGCAGTCAAAAAAGTAAAAGCTAGATGAGAATGCAAATTGTTTAAATTGTTTTCAATATGCAATATTTTCCAAAAAGGACATAACACTTAAGCCAAAAGATAATTTGAAGTAAATTATGTTATGTTATTTAAAAGCTTTACATTTTCAGACTAGATGAAGGTACGTTAGCCTAAATATAATAACATACATATACAATAATATATGCACTGTGTTCGTATTGCATACTCTAGTATTTCTATGTTATTACTTTTGCAGAAATTTCCATTCAATATTAAAAGAGAAAATTTTCTCCATATAAATTGCGAAGTAATTAAACCCTTTTACTTTTCATTTTGAATAAGGGATTCGAAAGAATATTCGAAAAAATTGACACCCATAAAATATGTACAGAAATATGCCAGCATTACCTAAATTTATTAGATTGTAACAATTATATTTTAATCAGAATCTATCATATACAAGTTACACAAAATCGTTGTCAAAACGATAATTAACATCTAAAATACATTTTCTGCAAGGCCTTTTATGGTACTAAGTTCAGATTTAAATGAAAACCTGACGTCGGAGCGAGCAATTATTTTGCGGTAAAATTCGATTTTTTTGCGCAATAATGAATCCCTAAAATCTCGTTTTCTCCACCCAAATGTTAACCTTATAACGGCTTTAATATATTGGACACGGAACGGGGCTTTTAGTTTCGGACAACAAAGCAATTTATATTTGTTCATTTGGCGAAGCATTACACACCGAAATCCCATTTGTTTTAGGCCTAACTGGCTTTTTTATTTTTCGCGTTTTTACAGGCGGAAATAATTATACTGTTAAGCTTAAATGTCGGGATTTAAAAAGTCAATCTCGAGGAAACGCAGACGAATAAATCAAGAAAATTGCCCAAAAACCTAGACTCGAACATTGCTGCAATTTCTGTTTTAAATTTATTTCGCGTGTCCAAAGGCAGGCAGAAAGCGTGACTTTAAACGTATCAAACACATTTGCATTTTATGTGTAAACTATAACAACAACAAACAAAAATGAAAAAACGTTAAAGAAAATATGTTTCGAGTTTGAGTAACCAGAGAAAACAACGTTATAGACTGATCACTTCATGGTCCGTATGAATGATCAGTAAAATTCAAACCAAGATAAGCAATAATAAATACTACGTTATAAAAACCAAAAGATTTGAAATATTTCATGAATAAAACGCTTAAAACGTATTTGATCGTTGTGAGTTCTATGATCGTTTTAATGTGTTAGCTTGATAACTTATGGCGTTCTGCTGAACCTTAATACAATTACACAACTGCAATTTTATTGAACTTAATTTTTTATTTTAGATATTGTATTAAACCGTTCTCCTTCTTTGAATGAAATTGCATTTGCAAAATAAATCCATTGTAGCTATTAAACGTCAAACGATACATTTAATTCGAGAACTTTTGTTACCATATGTATCAATATGCGATTTTCAAAAATTAAAAGTTTTCATTTCTAATGTGCTCAGCACTTTATGAACACCTTATGTACGGTCGAAGAGTAAACGTATACACACAATATACTGTGTTTTGTAAATTTTTTAAAAATATTATACATTATTATACCAAAAAATATTTATGGCGTAAATTATTCGTGTTTCAACGACGTTATAAACATGAAAATAAATAGTAAGCACATATAAACCTTGCCAAAATAAATGTCACATTAGCAGTGAAGGCATTATCAAGGGACCTTAAAAATCGGTCATTTTAAGCAGGTCAACTTGACAGATTTAACTGCATATGAAGTACGTTGGACAAATATTTTACGTTCTAGATTGGCCCATATCAAAAAACATTGGAATATGTGACGAACTTTGATCTTATGCTGGCCCTTACAGGAGGTCAAGGCCAGCAAGGAAGAAGTAATGAAGTACAATGAATGTGACCAATCGGGTTGCAGATAAAAATTTAAAGGGCAGAAAACCCATTTCTGTAGTTGTTTTCCAATGAAAGCTTACGAAGCCCCAGTTTCGTGATGTGATTAAGTCAATGTACTCCTCACGAAAAGGAGTATGGCTGTAATTGGAAACACTGTACGTTAGCTAGTGTCAAGAAATTCAGCTACTGCTTTTATATTTCTTCAACTTAAAATCTTAAAACTTTTTTTGCCAGACGCTCCATTCCTCGTAACGTTTTCGAAGAAACGGTGCAGGTGGTCATCGGGCAAATATTTAAAAGGGTCTTTTTATCTCGGATTTTTTTTTTTTTGCACGGAGTTATGTCCATCGTGTTCATAAGGGCGAAAAAAACCAGGACGTAAAAAAAAAGTTATTTTTAAAAGCACTCATTCCGATTGGTTATTTCCTAGTGGAAATTGAAGACGATTTGGCCGTTTGAGCGTTTGCTTCGATACTTCAGATTTTCGTCCATCAAACCGAAAAACGATGACCGCTCGTCCGTGAGCGCCGGACATCGGCTAAGCACCAATCAGAAAACGTTATTCCCTCGCGGATATTTTGTTCAATTTTTTTTTCTCGGTCCTCGTTGACCATGTTGAAGCACGTCAGAACTCATTTGTTGAATGGATCGGAAATAAATAAGGGGGTTGGGAGGATCTGGAGTAAGACGAGTCAAGGGCGCCCCCTAGGGACCTCAGCGGACTCATCGGAGACAAGATAGCCTCACTTTCTGGTCCTGTTTCTGTCAATGAAAGGGCACTCAAAGCGACATTTGATCCGAGATAGCAACAACAAAACGAAAAAAACAACTAAAAATTGCGTCTCTTAATGCGTCGTTACCAGACACCGATTCCGTGCTTAACACGGAAATGGACAAAAGTTGGCCAAAGACTTAAATCCCAGGAATCAACTTACAATTGTGTTGCCGTTTGTTGGCGATAAGCTCCCTCCCTCCCCCTCCCTCTTACACTAAAACCAAAACTCAAAACCTGTTTTTGGCGACGGCCAAAGTGAGGCTTTAGCGCCAATTTCGCAACGAGAAAAGTTCTCTAGAAGCTGTTAGAAATGATAAAAACAAACGAAACTAGGCTCTTGGCTGTCCAGAAATTCGACCACTTTGTAGGCCAATTTCAGACTTAATTGAACTTGGCAAGTCGACAAATCCTCGCAAAGCCCAGCTCCTACTCGTAAGACTTGAGTTTTACGATGAAAGATGGTGAGAATTACGAGGGAAATTTGGGCCATTAAATCTTTCCTAGATTTGTGAGGAGGACTCAGTGGGTTTTAACGTTTCTTTTTATCAGTTTATTTTTTGTTAAAATCCTAAAAAAATTATTGAAGGCTTTAATACATTTCTTTAACATGTTAAAATACATTTCGTTCAGACTTTTCTATGCGAATGCAAGTTAGATCGTGGTAGTTCATCATACGTCAGATGACTGGCGATTAAAATTAATAGAGCTAAAATATGGAAACTTACTCGAATTATTAACAACCATGAGTACAGTATAAAATATATTGGCGGTATCAATATCAAAAACGTTTACGAGCACCAACATTTATAAAGAGCGAAGTTACAAAATTGACTGAAGTTTTTAGACACCATGTACATGTAGACTACCATACGCAGTTTCTATTTAATTTGTTATCATCAATCATTCAAGTAAAACTGCATTCGACAAGTGATCACACATATCACAAACTTCTGTACTTTCAGGGAGACTTCTTGCTAAAGCAATCGAATAGTGACAGAGCTCATTTGGTGTCAAACATTAATCCAGACCTGCACTTACATATAGCTAAGCGTCTTCGGTTTAAGAACCTAGCTGGTTAAAAACCTGACTTAAAAACCTAGTTAATATAAACTATATTTACGCAGGTACTTGGTACACAAAACATGTACATCGATACTTTCAATATTAACAATAAATGAACGAAACTGCTGTCTCAGATATCTTAAGGATTTTATTCCTATTTAGTATATTTGTTATTATTGAACAATTAACCCAAAAATGGGACCATAGAATCGAAAAAGGGGCTTCCTGGGCTTTAATAGCGCCTGTAGAGTGGCAAACACGTTAGAACTGGGTGCAAGCAATGGTTGCTTATCCGTTATTTTCTAAGGGGCAGCTAAACAAAATTGCTCTTGAGCTATTCAAGCATCACCTTGAATTATTTAAAGCATAACGATTTTAAATATATTTAATATTGCCTAAAAATTTCAGCAAAAAGGTATACAGAAACGAAACAAAAAGGGTTCTTGTGCTTAAATGTGCCCATAGGGCGGCAAACACGTATGGTTTAGGTGCACGCAATGATTGCCCATAATCGCTTTATCAAGGGGCAGCAAAACAACGCATTGGGACGAAGAAAACATTTTTGGCTGGGAAACAACACCCAAAATAAAAAAAATCACGCCATTGACGATAATGAAGTGGCTCTATTACTATACTCTCGTCTAACACGAGGCTTAACGTGACGTGCGAGGGAATTACAAATGTAGAAGAAAGGGGGTGCTGCTCACGCTATCCCCCAATTAACGTCGAGACGAAAAATATGAGGCTTTGCGGAAGTGGGCGGCTATTTATTCGACGTCTTATTGCGTTTCCGCTTTGCGTTTCAATCGCAAACGCTCCTCGATTCTAACCCATGATTTTCCAATTGAGAAGCAATTATTTCAAAACTACTGAAAACGCCATGCGATGAGGCGACAAATTCCCTCCTAGGGCTTAACAGGAAAAATGTTGATGCAACCGAAACAAAACCTCGAAACGAGAACGAAAACTACGGTAATAACCAACGTGTGGTTTATGAGAATTACGGGGGAAAAGCACCAAGTGTAGGGAAAATTCGCATTCATTATTAATGCACGAAAAAAATATTTCGGGTTTGTGAGCGATGAAATCGATTATTTGTGGACTAGTTCATCAAAAATGTTCGCAATCGGTGAACGACCTCTGATAATATTAGCCCAAAATTTCTTTCCATGTGCAGTCAACTTGGATAACTTGTTAACTACAATTTCGTAAATACACCCTAAACATAACGATGCTTAACATCCAAATTTGGCATATGAAATGTTACACCAATAAACAAAATATTTTCATAACTGTAAGGAAAATCTTAAGCAGAATGTCTAACCTAACCCAATAAATTGATTAAGGTGTTTTCCCTGTATGGCTGGAAACATAAAAACGCCCTGTGTACGTGAAAAAACGAATATTAAAACAAATAGTATTTGAAAAATAAAGGCAGATACATGTATACACCCCATCACGATATAAGCTCTGTCAGGTAGTGACGTCACCTGCTGCCATACACATTCACATGTCATAGGAGTGTGAAGCATGTAGTAATAGGTTTGAACAGCACTAGTTAAAATATTTTATAGAAGTAATCATTCCCCTACACTATAATATACATGATTATATTACAAACAAACCTACGTTGTTGTACTACCATCGAAAAACTTTCTTACATGTATATACAAATATCCGACGATACTGCACTCTCGACTTTTGCATATTTCTCATAATAAAAATGCACCTGAAGAAGCTTTAAATAACGAGGTGAAACGTGAGAAACGAAAAAATCTTGGCCGAGTCTACATATTACTATTAGTTCAAAATGTTTCAGCCACATAAAGATAATAATTAAATTTACCTTACTTTCGTATACACATAATGTAAACGAATCCACATACGTTTAATATGTCTATGTTTCCTTATTTTTTATGACATTTTTGTTTAAAATTTATACGCAGTGATGTTAGGGCTATTTTTAAGACAATCTTTAATTGGCAGCTTCGTAAGGATTCTTTTTAATTTTTTTTTCAAAATGTGATCAACACTGGCACCAGGGATGACGACCTTTTTATCCATTGTTGTCCGCAATTGGCGAGACGCGTGGCATATTAACAATTTCATTTCAAGTGGTTTAAAAAAATAAAAAATAAGCGTTTAAAGCTCGTCTCGGTCGACGCATGCAAAGCACATTTTTGGTGAGCCATTCAAAACGTCTAATGAAATTCATTCCTAGCAGAGGCTTTGACGGAACCCATTGTGTAGGATGGGTCAAAGTGGTTGGGAAAATGGGCTTCGTACAACAATGGGGGAAACGAAAATTCTCATAATGCATTCTGGGCATGGCCTACTTGCATCTTCGCAGCTTGCAACTTCTTTTTGAAAAACACCAAGGTGAAAAGAGTTGAAGACAAAGTGCGGATTACCAAAACATGAGGAAATCTTAAATTGCACGCAGTTCACATACAAAAAAAACACAAAAATCAGAACGCGTATTCAGAACGATACTGAAAACGGGTAGTCATTGCCAAATCACTTTGAAATAGTCCGAAATTTAAACGACTATATTATTACGCCGATGTATATGTACATGCACAGACAAGTTCATTGTATGTGCCATAAAATTCAGACGAGGTTTGGTAAAATTCATCGTATTTTCTACAAAAAACGCTTTCAGTGACATGGGTAAAGGAATGCAAAAGTCTCAGAAAATATCAAAGGGTTTGCTGTTGCTTTGAGGCTTTTTCTCTTGAGAAAATGCGAATTTTTGTCGAATTAAATGCATTTTATAGGGCAACAAACTGCTTACAAAATAAATTATATGTACACATATACACGTAATGTTAACTTAACGATTTTATTTGCGTTAAAATATTTATAAATTCTCATTTAAAAACAACGTTGATCAACTAAATGCCCACACAGTTTATGTTTCGCAGAATTTCGTTTTGCAACCTTGTTAAAAACAAATGTTTGTTATTCTCAGTGAATAAATTAGCAAGCAAATATACTGGGCTATCTTAAGGTATTAAATTTAAAAATGCATCTCGTTCAGCAAGTACAAATTCCTCTTGAATTGAGTAAGTGAATAGCCTAAAAATGCATTGCTGTAAAATTCGCAAAAATTGTGGAAGATTCATCGTGTTCCAAACAAAGTATGTAAAATCCATTCTCTTTGCAACTGAAATCTTTCAGCATCGTATTTTCTGAAAAAAACATTTTCTAATTACATGCATAAAGGCATGCCGATGTCCCAGAAAATGTCAAATGGTTTACTGTTGCTTTAAGGCTTTTCACTCGAGAAATTTGTTTCAAATTGAGTGCCTACAATAATAAAATATAAAGAGCAATAAACTGCTTACAAAACAAGTTGATGGCATTTGAAATTTGACGTTGATTTGTTTTTAGTTTAAGTTACGTAACTGTTGCAAAATGCGAATTCAGTCGAATTCTTACTAATTTGTCCTTTTTGTTTTCATGAAATTAGATTGTGAAACACATCTAAAGGAAGGATTTTATTTTTGAAAATCTAATTTAGCGATGACGTTCATTAACCCCAACATGTAGATGACATGGTAGCCGTCTAATTCGTCGAATACATGTGTCCACCTAACATGGCATATATTTACAGACTTTTAGAGTACCGAGTTGAGGTGAACTATCCTAAGCCTCTAGCGGTTATAATTGAATTGAATTCAACCAAAAACACTAACGAAAACAAATACACAAATGTTTGCGAGAGGAAATTAAATTAAACTTACGTCAATCAAGTTAAAGGAATTGACAGTCAAAATGTCATTCAAATATCCGTGCAGGCAAATAAAAATTCACTTACGGTTAACGTGACATTTTAGCAACAATAAATGGCATTAACTTAATCGTAAATTCATTACGGCAAAAATCCTTAATATTTTAATTTAGCAAAGCGATTACCTGTACTTGCACTAAACATGTTTATTCGGCAATGGTATGATCATTAGGCGACTTTGGTCATCCGATAAATCTTATAAATTTCTGGAGTAAATCAATGTCAAATATTGAGATAAAAGAAAATTAAAGCAAATAATAAATAAAGCATAAAAACAAACCTAATAATAATGATAATAATATAAAAACAAGCATAGACAACGGCATAGAATATTGAAGGGTACTGAGTTGAATATGGAATTTACTATATAACTTATTTCTGTACAAGTTAAATACACATTTTTGTAAGTTTAATGCACTTACAGGTGTTGAACTCAAATTTCCTTAACATATCGTTTGGATTTGTTGTTAAACATTTACTTGTATTATATCAATTTCTATTTATTCATCATTCGAATTAATTAAATTCAGGATTCGTTTAAAAAGACAAGGTTAAGGCTAACATTTAACATTAAGGCCCAATAATGAGATAACTTGGAATTGGAAATTAATACATTCAACACATAGCAGCTAACTTGCTTTATTAATAATAAACAAGATGGAAATGATTAGAAATAAAGAATTTCGACCAGTATCACCTTGGTATCTTCTTCAGCACTGAACCATGTACGACTGTTTTTTTAAATATTCATTTCAGACTTATTAATTTGATTAACATTATGCAGGGTGTCCACACCGCAACTGCGTCAACGTTCAAAATTCAATACCGAGTGCACTCTTCCAGGGACCCTTTCAGCGACAGGGTTTGGGCACCCTGTACGAGTTAAATTTCACCCAAGAGACAACGCATTTCAAGCTACATGTATGCTAATAAGTTTACTTTTTGACGAAATTCAGTTTGCCAAGCCGCGCGCTTTGGGCTCCGTGGTTGCGGTGCTTATAAAATAAAAAATAAAAATAAAGACATTAAAACGATAAATTAGGAGCCTAAGAGGCAAACAGGAGGGGGGGGCGGGGGGGGCCACGTGACGCCCCACATTTGATTATGAAGGCGTCGAGAAAACGAAAATTTCGGCGTGAAAATGCGCCCCACGTACGCTCATTAATTTCTGGAGCAAAAGGTGCAGAAAAGGATTAAGGATGAAAACTTCCTGCAAAAATATATTTCCCAAGAAAAGAGACGAAGAGATGAGCATATAAAAGTAAAAAAGTGCATCTGGCTTCATCCGGGCTCGCGTAGACCTTGTCGAGCAGCTCTCACAATGGGTTTTCCTGTTAAGAGGAATTATCTTATAGCCGCTAATAAATATGATAATAAAGGAGAGTGTGGCTGCGAGTGTGTACACTAGAGTGCGATGCTCGTAGAAAGACGAAATTGGAGAGGAGTGGAAGGGGGGGTAGTCACTATGAAGAGCAATTAAAAACGAAACTGAGAAAATGCCCTAGGAAATATACACGAAAAATCCTACACCTCAGGCTGAACATTAGAGACCGTGAACGGCGTTTGAAAACAGGGTTTACTTCCAAGGAACAAATAACAGTAATTTAAAAATCAGAAACGTCTAAAATGCACGCTGATGAGACCGATGCTAGGAGCAACATTGACATTTCAAAAAAACGTCCAGATTTTAACACAAACGCCAACGACAACAACCATTATGGCTTTTAGGGGTTTACTACCCTATGAGCCGATGGTAATTGTTACAGTACAGTCATTATATAGTATAAATAAAAATAACATCGTCAATAACATTTGAATATCTACATAATAAAGAGAATATGAATTAGAAAGATGACAGGTTGTTAAGGCAGAAACCCAACCCTCATAGAGGGCGCCTTAACGTTAGCCTTTACTGGGGGTTTGCTTACTTTTATACGGCGCCTTCAACTTTGCCATTGTGGTTATAATTATGACGTCATTTCACGACTTTAACCCAAAGTCCAGCTCGATCCAAATGGACAAGAGAGAACAATGCGCTAAATGAGGTGTGATGGTCGTTAGCCATTTATTCACACGTGACAGGGGCTATAATTAGGGGGGGGA
>JAQIXS010006651.1:0-10343 GCA_034700785.1 Rossiulus vilnensis | reverse complement strand
AAATTGCGTCTAAAGTATCTCGGCTCTTTGCTTGCGTCGTTGGCAGCCAGAAACGTGCGCGTTTTACAGTAGAATAAGTAGGCAATGACCAATTTTAAGTTAAAAAAGCGTCGACTGATGAATCGCACCTTTAAGTACATCGGCGGCCATAAAACTTCGTTAACTCAAACTCAGCATAGAAAACGCGATTTTTTTTTCTATTTCCAAACGCTTCTCCGAAATTTAACTCGGACAAAAGCGCATTTCACAAAGAATGTTCGTCAATGGGTGAAGCCGTTCAAATCTGTGACAGAGCATGTCTTCTTTTCTTATTCGTTTTAACCGCAAATCACCGATGTAAGGTTACCGATACCAATCGCTCCAAATCTTCTTCGAAATGCTTATACTACTGCTTCTCCAGTCTGATAAGTGATATTCAAAAGGAAATATGTAACATTTATTAAAATATTTTTACCTGCTTCAGGGATGTTATAATTAGAAAACTCTGGCAAAGAGTCTTTAAACTTGTAGACCATTGTAATCACTTCATTTTAATTTTTTGATGCTTTCAATGTTGTTTTACGTGATAAGATATTTCATTAGGTCGATTGCAAATCGTGACCGAATAAGAATACCTAACGGTGATTTCCATGGCAACTACTCCACTATATCCTTTTGACGGGGCTAATTATGCTGACATGATATTGACTTTGTCAATTCAATTCAACCCAATAAACGTGGATGTTTCTTGCAAGTGGACGAGGTAAATTTTTTATTCGCTATTTTTTATATTCCATGACTGAATAGAATTTCTAATTGCATAAATAAGCTATCCTTGCGAGCATCCTTGCGAGCATTTAGCAATAATTAGAGCAATTAGCGAAAAGTGCAATCCAATGCTTGATTGTCAATATATGAACCAATGCAATGGTATGGATCAAAATTCTATTTAGTACTAGACTATCACAAAAAATTGGGAATACAGAATTCACCTAGTCCACTCGCACGAAACTTCAAAGTTGATCGGGTTAAATTAAATTGACAAGACAAAGTTCATCGCAGCACAATAAGCACCGTCAGAAGGATATTGTAGGATTATTAGAGCATTATCAGAACTCGCCATGGATACAACTTGTATAACCGTGATCATTCAGGATTCTTATTCGGTCACGATTTGCAATCTATCTAATGAAATATCATATCATGCAAAGCAACATCTTGAAATCGAATGAACTCAAAGTTTCATAAATAAATTCGTTCGTCCATTTTAAATTAATTAACATAATATATTTAACTAAATAAAAAGGCCTGTTCTTAACAGACGCAACTTCGACAGGTGTGTAGGAAAAATCATTTACGGGACTACCTAAGCGGTAACTTATTTCAGTACAATGCCAATACACTGTTGCATTTTTAAAATTGTGGTGACATTTTTTAACATTTATATAGCATCTTTTTTGCATCTCTTCAATTTCAATAGTCAGATTTGTTAACTACAATTGTCACATTTAATCCGAATACTACACGCTGTTCATTGATTGATGTCAATGATAAGTGTCATTTAAGTTTTAAATACTTAAAAATACACGTTATTTCGATTCAGTTATGCACTACAAATTCAGCTACAATTGTATATGTTGAAAGCAAATTGATTACTTTGAACATATAATTCAAAGATTTTTGGGTTCTTAATTCAAAATTATTTTCTAATAACATTTGTATAAAGCAAGCTACAAAAATTAAAACTCATCTCGGAATATGCGCTGCCAGGGCATTCTTTTCGGTTCTTCTGGCAATACCGTACACGTTTCCTTTTCATCTAAAGTAGGTGCACTTAAACGCATATTATATTTCGACAGAGCATTTTAGTAGCACATTAAGCCATTTGACAGTAAACAATGTTAGAAACCCTCGGAACGCTTTTACTAAGATTGCATGAAATTGCTCGTAGGCTCTATGAAATTACAAAGGTCTTCAAATCACAAAGGATGTTGTAAAATGTTTTCTCTAAAAAAACTGTACAAGAAAGAGGGGAAAAAACTTTCTCGGCAAGCCATTACGATCATCCAAAGAGACAATCGAGTGTCAACATCTTGCATTGCAGGCCGTGCAATGGCAGTTATGGGAAGCCTTTTGAATGTGGCACGCGATTGATGGCAGTAGATATTTTAGAATGTAGATGTGTATGTGAAATAAATACAAATTAATTAAGATACAAATGCAAACATACATATATATATTCGTATGTAGATTTATACCAATTACACCTTGCAAACATACTGTGTTTAATATCAATATGTCATTTTATGTAGAGAACGCGTGCAATGCTGTTATCGCGTCATGAAAAATTGCTGAGAATATGTTTCCATAAAATATAAAATATGTTTTCAAAAGATATTTCTAGATTTCAATTTTAGATATTTTGGAAACTGCTTTTACCGTTACCAAGAATGTGGTTTTGTATTTGGGTTTTCTGTAAACTCCCCACGACAGATGTTTGCTTTAGAACGACAGATCATTAGTGTTTTCACATAGGAAACGATAATGATAGCCATATCTTTTATGTTTACAAGGAAACGTATTTGGAGTGCATTTTTTGCAAATAAAGTTTTAAAAAATTTCGCTATTTCGCATACGTTTGTTATAAAAAGCATTAATAATAAAGTTACAACAAGTAGATTGTATACATTATAAATCTATGATACATGTATTATATAAAATCCGCGGTATTAAAAGCCTTACTATCCGTAATTTTTTCCTGTATCCTTTGTCCCATTTTTTGCACTATTTTAAAACGAAGATTTCAATAAACCCGTTATGCGTTTTTGACTATAATCTCATTTATCTACGTGCGTAGTCTAGCCTAATCTCATAATTTATTTAGGTCAAATAAGCTAGACGTTATTATTGAATTTTCATAATGATTCCCGCATACATAAATTTTGTGAACAGTTACACGTCTTTCAATACCTTAATGAGTTTTGTGAAACTTGTAATAGCCTCAACATTAATCAAATTAAATACTGTCGAGAACCGCTTTTTTTTTCTCAAACATTTTAGGAAGAACAACGCTAAAGATAATTCAAATTCAGCATGATAATAACACAGGTTATTGATGTGCATAGTTCATCCGTATGCTGCTCTCTAAAAATACAATAGACAGAATGATTTTCGGTTCATCTCATTTCATTGAACATGGTATTAGATAAAACAATTTAGTATATTGTGTAGAGTAGTAGGCCACAACCTCAGACATCTGTTATTGCTAGGAAACGCTCTTCGTAACAAGCATTATATCAGAGATTTTCCCTTGCACGGATTTTTTATTGATCTGGGGATCATCGGCATTTCCGGTTATCAGTTATGTTTGAAAAGATAGTTTTAAAGACTTAAATTTCTATTTAACCATTTGGATTTTCTCTAACCAAACTGTAAATAGCTGCGAGTTTTTTCAGTTCTGTAAACGGCAAGAGTAAAAGAAAGTAAACTTCAAATTTTTAAATTTAGAGGTTGTCTAGTAAGAGTGACCTGTATGCAGCCATTCTTATCAGACAACCACTAAATTTGCCAACTAACCCTATACGAAAAGGTCAAGGTGGTATATTCGAAGACCAGATTAAAATAAATGTTAAATACATCTAAGTAAAAATCAGGTTTAAAATATAGTCAAACATTATCATCATTCAGTAGCAAAACCATTATACCAAGTTTCGACAAGTTGTAGTCAACTACAATGCAATGAGGTCAAGATAAATATAGTTAATTTAAGATTCGGCTGCTTTCATCGCCCTCTGAAAACCATTGTATATTACAAGTATGTCGTTGCCACATTCAGTGTTCATGAGGCTATGATTTAATTTTTCCATTTTTTATTCAAACGTTCTATTAATAATTCATATAAGCTCTTTCATGGACGTGATATAACTTGCTAGTTATAACTTGATTCCTTTGCTCGTCTGATAAAAAGTTCGTTTTCATAATCTCAAAGCGACACGTTTGTTGCTCTAGCTTCAAAGACGATACCATTTTCCATTATTTCATTTAAATCTCGCTTCCTATGACCCCCTCCAGAAGTTTCATAAATTAATTCTCCTTGCTGGCTGCTCAAGTAACGCCGTCGAGCAGTGAACCATGCGTTTGAACGGAGGCGTTCACACGAGCCACCAATTTGCAAACGTTGCAAGCAGCTGACTGAGCGCCAGATCGATACAACGAAACAGACCATCAGCGAGTTCTTCTTTGGCCCAAATGGTCTTTGGTCGTTCTGACGTCTATGACTTACTCCGGTGGTGAATTTACGGTCCCAACGGTGACCCTGATGATGCTGTAGTCTTGTGCCCCCGGTTGACCGGGTTTTCTAGTCTTTGGTCATCCGCGGTTCCTCCACGAGCGTCTAATGCGTTGAGAGCGGTTCAATACTTCCATCATTTTCTTTGTTCGCCATTGCATCCATCTGTCATCCGTTTGAGCAAGTCCGAAAGCTTAGTGCAGTGCACATCCTCTCATAAGCCCAGGCTCTTTTCCATGGCCGAATAATGGCCTCTCTCTCATCCAGCCAACTACTTGTCCTTCCAATTCTTTAATCGGTCGGCCTGGCTGCTAGGAAAATCATTAATGTCCACTCATCCGTTGGTCGAGTCGCGACCTTCCTCGGTACGAACGAATAAGATCACACAAAAGGCGGCCAGTCTTGAAGGCATTGTCTCCTGGAAGGTTGCAGACCGGAATCCTCGCCTCTGTCTGTCTTTCAATCTCCTCTTCCAGAGATGTCTCCATTGTCGAGCCCGGCCTCTGAAATTTCGCAATAATATTAGCTCGCCATAATGAGCACCGGGCGGACAACCACCGTATAATGACTTGAGCCTAAGCGTTTAAAATTATACATGGAAAATTAACCTCTGCACCAGTCGGGCCAAGCTGCACAGCGCATCCCACTAATTCACGAGGGCGGGCTGCGCTGGCGGCGTCTGGGAATTTAATTCCGTTTTGTCAAATTTGCATACGTGTCATAAATCCCGCGGAAAAATTCGAGGCAGGTTTTCTCTTCGTGCAATCGTCAGAGGCACGGTAACTGGAAACGCAATTAGCAAAATGGTTTATGGGAGTGGTGCTCCCTACTGTTTGCAACCCAAACGCATCAGATGGGTGGCACCACGACATGCTTCATTGTGTCGTTTTGTGGAGATTACACAACAGTGCTTGCGAGTATTTACCAGCTGGTAAGTACTGGGGTAATTGGGAATATTGGATAATAAAACCTAGAAAATACATAAAATTCGTGCCAAACTTACAGATTCTTTCCTTTAACAATAAACAGCTCCCGGGTGTACATATTAAATATGGGCCATACATGCTTATTAGACATTCCTATTCCTTATATGGTTAGGCTGAAAATTGGTCACAAATGGACCTACAGTATATTTCCAAGTACTGTTTATTTAACGTTATAAAAATCCAATATATGATCAAACAAAGCTATATACCTAGAAAATATGTAATACAGTAACTTACATGCACACTGTACAGTATATTAAAATTAAAATTTTAGGAAAGTGGGGAATAATGAGATTGTCTTTAATAGGAAATCAAATATTTTTCATATATGGCCGAGTATGCAGCCAAACAATGCTTTTATCTAATAAAGTCATAACATATCGCTCACGAATTTCAACAGTTAAGCAGCTCAAAGAATTGCAATTTACCCGAGAAGCAATTTTATAAATTGTTCTCTCATTGAGCACCAGGGTTTCAAAAGTGGCAAATGTTCCTGCTCTGCAAAATCTATGGGGCTCCACGATGTCTTGTTTTTTTTTCTGAAATAAATAGGACATTTAGCTTTATGCAATACCGGCTTCGTTATTGATCAAACAACTTAAATGCCGTACTTTGCCGTGGCTTTTTATATTAAAATATTTTTGTGATTAAATCAGTTGTAACGCGCAAAATTATTCCTACAATACATCACGATGCTAAACAACCATCGTTTGGTTATTCAGTCGAGATATACATGTTTTATTTAGGAAAGTTTTTCTCTCGATTCATGTTCACGAAATCAGACAGACTGATGCAACTACCTAAGCGGTATTTCATTAAACAAGTAACTTGATACGAGATGCATCTTTTGTTTCACAGTTTATTTGATCGCGTTGAATATAATATGCTAATTTTCTTTGAATTAGAACTTCAATAGAGAGATTCTATTTCAAAGTATTGTTAGTAAATTAATTATTATCAAAGGCGTTATTTCGAAACCTGCTTTCGGTACTGATGGATAAAAGTTGTATCAGATGCCGTCATTTCATGTCATAAACAAAATGGCATTCTTATGAAAGTATAATAAACATTAGCATATTGTGCATATAAGGCGACCATGTTTAAACAAGCATGAATAAATGAATACATACACGCTTTCATCCATTAGGAGCTTACTGGCAGTTCGAGCTGTTGAACATCGTCCTTAACTATATTCTCTTTGTCTCGCTTCAGTAACCAAATGGACCGAATGTTGTTACCGTGCAGTTTACAGTTACAATGCGATTAAATTTGTGTGATTTTTCACTCAACCAACTCCTGCGCTTGATTATAAAAGCGCTTCATGGAGCATATAAGCAGCGAAACGAATCCGCCCTAAGGCGGTGCACTAAATTAGTTTTAGGCACTAAATGCACGTTAGCTCGCAATGGATGTTCCCCTGCGTAAGGGCAATTCGAGATGCGATGAAATTTCGATTGGATGAAATTCGGCGAACACAGATTGGTTTCCGTCAAAAATCAGACGCACACGTGTTGAGATTAGTTGTACAGTTACTTCATACATTACTTGCTAAGAATACATTGGCTGAATATTAAGAAATTGACTGTACAACTACTCATTCAAGTTCTGTATTTAAGATGTTTTCCACCATTAATCTAGCGTCATGGCAGATACTGTTTGGAAACATTCCAATGTTTTAGAATTTTTTTACGATCAATGGCCATAAACAGAAATATACAGATAAACGCAGTTGTTTCTTGGTCATAGCCTATATTATAAACAAGTTTGGATATTTTTATCTTGCAAATTGTCTATTAAAACTTGAATTTTGACATTCAATCAAAAAAACCTTCTAAAACTTCTAAGTAATAACCTTGCAGAGGTTTGCAGAGGCTTGTAGATCTTTTTTGGTTGAAGGTTAAAATCCAATTTTTAAAAGAAAATGTCAATTAATGTAACACCGCTTATCAAATAAAGCAAAATCACTTTATTCACAATTCTCATATTTTTCTCTTATTACTGCCTTATACATGTACATGTATATCGATAGCTAAAATTGCCTATGCAAACTTTCAGGTTTCTCTCGTGAACTCCATGCAACATGCTGGACGGATGACTATTTTTATACAACGGCATACTTTTTACTCAAATTCACTTAGAAGAATATTTATTCAATCCACACGTCCAACACAGGCGGCTCCTAAGGAGTCTGTCAATGCAGCTAATGCATTCCAAGCTATTGTTTGCCTTATGCATAAGGCATTTTTGATCTCGAATCTTGGACGCTGGCCTAAAAAGGCCGCAATCTCTGTTTGGTAAGCTCAAGATCAGTTGGCTGTTAACCTGCAATGCTTTGATGGACTGCTTGTTCATAAATAATTCAGTTTCGTCTCGACCTGCCATATATTTTTAAGAAAATCTTTCTGAATGAATTCTTTGTATTTCAGATAAATTCAGTTAGTTGGACACCATCCGACTGTGTCTTGTGACAGACAGAGTGAAAAACTCCGTTCTATGATGCAAAAAATGCCGTCTGTAAAAGGTCACTGAAGCATTTTATGTGCCTTGAAAAGCCAAGTCACGCTTATTTATTGCATGCACTTAATTGATGCATGTTTTTTTTAAAGAAGTCGGATATAAACGGAACGAAATTAATATAATTCTGGAAAATATCTAGCTATCTAATTCATATAAATAAGTTAATGAATTTCAAAGCGTATTCAAAGGAAATATGAACGGTTAAAGAAACAGTTTCAAGTCTTCTTATTGGATGTGTCGTGTCTGTGTTATAGACAGGCGAGCAAACCCTCATTGCACCCATGTTGCCCCTGTTTGCCCCCTGCATGTTATTACATGGAGGAAAGTTGTTTTAAATTCAACTCAATGGATTTTTTTATTTGTAAATAGTACGTAAGCCTATATGTGTCATGTTCCCTATGGAACCCTTCTAACTGAATTCTCTCACTCGAGTATTTGCTACTAACACTATGATTTACATTTAGGATCCAGATTTGGACTAAAGACGTAATCCTAAATTTGGTTCTCTTATTTGGCAGACATATTTATCTATTATCTTTCAAATAAAAACAAACCTTCACGCTATTCCGTTCCAATGACTAGGAAAAGGACAAGAAGCTAAAAAAAGGACAAGAAATAGTATACACCGTAAGTCTAGCTTAATTATGCTAACACTGTAAACTTGAGTTCAATCAGAGATCCAATGGGAGACCACCCCGAACTATACGAAACAGGTTGAAACTGTGAGACACTTTTCAAGAGCCAAGAGCCTGCTGGTTCGGCGAGCAACTCTCCGATAGCAATTTCATCATGGTGTCCACTTGCGAGTTATGCTCTCGAGATATTCGCTACTACCATTCAAATAGACACCAGCTTTGCACGTTACAGGGCGAACAAAAAGTACGCCTTCTAAGGCGCCAAGGTGCACACGCGAGTAACGAGGTTTAATTAATTAAAGCTAATTAGCTCCACTGCACGCTTCACTTTAATGCCGATTGTAAAGTTAATCAATATTCGTGCATAATATTGCCGCCATTGGGAATTGACTCGCGAAGAAAGGCGCAATCGTTTTGCCAAGTAATTATGATTACGAGGCTTATCGGAGTTATGCAACGATCGCGGTTAATTACGGGCAATTGTTTTTTTCGAAAACAGGCCCGCTCTCGCCCCTTTCCGTTTCAGAACGTGATTTCATTTTGCCCACTTTTTACTGCCATTTTAGCAGCTCGGGCTAATGAAAATCGTGTAATAGCCCCAGCAGAACACTTCGACGTCAGGTAACGAGCGAATAAGGCGTGCGAATTCGATTAAAAATTATGCCAGTGATTGCGGGGAGGGGAAAATTTGGGCCGGGTAAATTTGCCTGCGTGGGCCTTGTCAAAATTCCCCGCATTCTGAAAACAGAGAGAACAATCAACGCTCATTGCCGTGAAATTAATGCCAGCCTGCTTTCCAACGAGCATTTAAACTAACGTTCTGGCATTTTCTGGAAACCAACAATGTCTCCCACATGCAAACACACGCATTCGAAACACTACGAAGGGATTATACCTTAATTTCTGTGGCTTGGCCACATAAAAAGAACCCCTGTCGTCCTTAACGTTTCTTTTCTTAGTGCAACGTTTCTTTTTTTATTTCAAAATCCATGTAATTATGATATTGACTAGGAGACATTCTGTTCCTATAGCTGGCGTTAAAACTGTGGTAGGATTAATGTTCATCCACTATTACACGTTATAATTGTCCGAAAAGTTTACTATCAATAGGTATCAGAGATGTTTAATGGATACCCAGAATCCCAGTGTGTAGCAGACCAAGACTTCAAAACATTTGCGAATACACTCAGAATCTGTAAAACTAGCTTCACTTCAGATTCCTGGTAATATTCTGACATCAAAAACGAAGAATATTCAGTACGTTGATTATTGGAACGCTCTTTAATGATCGAATTATACTGACTCGTAACGGGCACTGATGATCACTCTGACATCATACAGATGCCAAAGCATAGTCCAAAATTTTCGGCCATCTATTATGCTTGACCCCCAATTGCTATTGATTTTGCGATCTGTGCATTTACTTTTGCTGCTTAATATATCGGAGCCACGGAGTCCCTCTTGATGGCAGGTTCGTCGCACATCGATTTCCTGCTATATGAGCCCGTTTTAATATCATGCACGGCCGTAATGAGCCCATAAATAAATTAAATCTGCTAACTTGTACGTGTCTTTCCGCAGGCCGCCACTCCCAAACTATTCCAGCTTGACCACTCGCCGTCGGGGGGAATCAAACATAAGTGGATGCGGGCTTCGAAGCTCCTAAATAACTGATCAACGCTCGATCAAACGTGTCGCAAATTTAGCGAAATTGGATACCGCATCCTTTTTCCGTTCCTAAATCAACTCAAACTTCGGTTAATCAAGTTTATTGCATTCGCTTCAATAGCTCATTTAGCTTGAAATTCTCTTAAAACCCTTGCTGGAAACCGCCACGCGTTGATCAACAAATTGCCATAACTGTTGCAACGAGTCGAATGTTGGTGTTCAGCGCACAAGTAACGATGCTTTCTAATGCGTCTGGTTAAATCAGACGCT
>JAQIXS010006650.1:0-10344 GCA_034700785.1 Rossiulus vilnensis | reverse complement strand
TGCCATCAGATGTTGGAATTCTCTTCCAAACAGAAATTCAGTTTCGAAATGGTGATGGTGTGTCTAGATTAATGCGGTGTCGTAATCCATAAACTGGCTTGATGGATTACATGCACCTCCCTACCACATGTCCATTTCCTTGCTAAGTGAATTGATTTGCAAATCGACGATCATGGACTAGGTCTATAGGAATAACCAAATGCCCTCAAATGACGTAATTTCATCCCGATTTAATGATCTGCCCATTATAGGGTCAAATTTAAATATCGAATGGCCTAAATAAACGCCATGTATATCAATTTTAACGTGATGTTATGAGAACATGTGAAGTTACTAGGAAGTTACTGCAGCGTTTGATTATTTTTCTCATCAAAATTATGTCATTTTTGTTCAAATAAATTAACTTCAGCACACCGATCATTATGTGATTCTCTACTGTTATCACTATACATATAAATATGTATATACTGGTTTTTGGGACTAACAATATCCGTATGGTTAGTGATGTATCTTTTTTTACTAATATCAGCATATTTGTACTGATTATACTGAACTTTCCACCAGGGTCATTTATGTTACTTGGAATGGGGCTTGTCCAATTCGGACTATAGGGGGACAGATTTTTTACGAATAGCACTTTCTGGGGAAACTGACCACACACATTTTGAGGTTACGAAAATATCACGCATTCTGCAGTATTACTATTATTGTTTACACATACATGTATAACATTTTGCATTCCAGATAGGATGATATTGAAACAGTTTTCGGCCAGGTGATCGACCAGTATATCATGACTAAATGAACAGCCATTTTAAAAGACAACCACAAGCAACAACATGCACCAAATATTTAGGGAGCGAATGGGTTGATGACGCCTTTACACGCTCGTCTTGCGTCCATTACCATCAACAATTTTTTTTTCAATTGTGAAACGAGAGGAGACAGCTGTCACTCACTGGAAAAATCACGGGAGTTACGACTCCCCACAATCATTTATTTTTAATGAGGATGTCGGCGTTATCGCGCAGCTAGCCGAAAAAAGTGATTAAAATTATGACCCCGCATGAAAACACCGTCTAAATATCAATTAGTCCTATTTGCGCTCTTTTAAAGCGCACGGACACTGTCCGTACTTTATGAAGCAGCCCCTTTGGCGCGTATTGACATTAGTTTCATTATTTAATGGGTGACCCTAATAGGTGAAAAGAAGCCTTCCAGGTAGCTCTCTCTATAGGGAATGTTTGGGGTAGCTTCGGGATAATGTTAATTACTTAACCAAATGCACACCTGCACGAGAATGCCACTTACAAACAACTCCCCTTACCTATCTAAACAGCCAAGGAGATAAGGAAACAAGGAGGAGAAGAGAAAAAAAAACCAATTGAATACCGAAATGATAAATCGTATATAAGGCATGCAGATATAGCGAAAGCACGTTTTGCGAAAGTTCACTTTAAAAAAAAACGCTGGAAGTTGTATCGTATGAAAATATTTCTAGTAAAAATGCTATGACGTAAACCAAGAAACGTCACAGTATACATAGACCTGCATTTTAAATGACAATATAAAAATAGATTAATAATAATAATAATGACATCGAACGTAGTAAAGCCATTATTATAAAATGCATCTATGCATGAGTTGGTCTGGCAAGACAAAATGAACACTTCCTATATATATGAACAATTTGGGTTGTCTACTTTGGGCGATACTGGACCAGTATCGCCCAAAGTAGACAACCCAAATTCCTACTTCTGCACCAAAACCAGATGGCTTTATTTATTACGTTTATATAAAAAGGACGTAATTATAATTTCGACTGGGAAAAGTATCAAAATCGATCTGGTAATGTTCGAAAAAAATACGGCACCCTATTTGCCTTCTACGTTATATCAAGTTCGCCGTAGACCACGTCATAAATAACGTACTTTGGGTCATTCGCCCACTGATCTTATCATTAAAAATAAAATAAAAATACGTCATTTAGGAGTAGGCCGTTTTCAGGTCGCTCTGATAATTAGCAAATGTAACTAACAAATTTAAGGAATGACCACATTTGGGAACGGGTAGGTTCGACAGATAACAATTGACGTCTTGGATGACGTTTTCGTATAAAAAAATCATTAAAAAAACTACGATTTCGTGGGACGGCATGACGTCTATTAAAAAGTAAAAGAATAAAATAAAAAAGACGTTATATAAATACTATCTAATTTTGGCTTGGTAGTTTGAACCACCGTTCAGGGGTGAGTGGTCGTTATTGGCATATTTCGTTGTCCCCCGGGTCCTCTCCCCCGCTCTATAGTCCATGATCCGTTTGATCAGGCTTCCCACCAGAAATAGTCTTAACTTCCCTGACTTCCAGGTTTCTGGAAAAAAAATTCCCTGACTATTAAAAACGTTTATAGAATAAAATGGACCAACATTTACCAATAACAGATTTTTTTCCCCAAAAGTTAAACGTTTCTGGCATAGTAAAAAGAAGAAAGTAGAGGAATCCCCTACATTGTATGAGTGCAATTAGATACACTCTTTTGAGCACTACAGGGCTCCCACCGAAATTCTCAATTTCCCTGGCTTTTCCCATACTATTACAGGTTTTTGGATAATTGTCTGTGACTATCAAAAACGTTTATAGAACGAAATGGAAACAACATTTACTTTTTATTATTGATCTTTTTATTTATTGTTTGAAAAATTGAAAGTGAAATATGGAAAATAGGGGAATTCTTTATTTTTGCATCAGTGTAACTAAAAAAAATATAAAATAATAATAATATAGATAACCCTCTTTTGACCAGTATCATAAACCTGCATTGACCAATTTAAGACTGGCATTTCAGCCGATGAAAATTCCCTTGACTTTGCATGAAAATTTGAAATTTCTCAGACTTTTCCATGTTGTTCCTAATGTCCTGGCAATTCCAGGTTTTCCAAGTCATTGGGAATCCTGCATAAAAATTTGATATTTCCCAGACGTCTCCATGTTATTCCTGCTTTGCTGACAATTCCAGGTTTTCCAGGTCAGTGGGAATCCTGCGGATTTTTGTAAATTCATTATCCCCCCTCCCACCCTCAGATCTCAGATGTCGTTTATGTTCGGCCCCTCGCATCATTCCTAAATCTAAAACGAAATAGTAATAATAATAAAAAGACTGAGGTCCCATGCATTGTTCAATTCGTCTCCCAAAAATAATGCCAGATCGCGCATCGTGCCGCCCGCGCACCCCAAACACGCCTAAAAACGGGGGCACACGTTTGCCTGCCAAATCGACATCCAGGCGTGAAATTCGCAAAACTGGCCCCCGTTTGCTTAACATTTTTCCACGCTTTTTAAAACGTGTATTTGCACGGTCACACCGCACATGCACGCTCGAAATGGGTGCGTGAAAAGATGATTTTTTTAAGGGGGATGAGGAGATGCAATGTGCTCTTAGTTATCGCCCCACATAAAGCTCATCCTTTCTCTCCCCCCACCCTAAAACTCAAACGCCACAAGAGTAATAACAATAATTTTTTTTCTTTTCCAAAATAAAAAATGAGAAGTTGATTCGCCGCACAATGGAATGGTGTATGGATATAACCTGCGTGACTCTGAAAGTGCTTTTGATTTTTCTCTTCTTCCCACCCACGCCGACACTTGTCGGCACACTCGAGAACCTCTACCTACATGTATATACACACCGAATGTCTCACACCATTTTCGGCCATGCACCCACACACCGTAATCATCATCATCATCTCGGCGCGTACTGTCCTCTAATGTTGAACTTTCCTGGATATTCCCCACCCCCTCCTCCTCCTTTTCCTCCCCCACTGCCGAAATTCTTATGTTCATTGTAGGCCTAGTCCTACCACCGAAGATACTTGGCCTGGGGAGCGAAGGAGGCCGTCTCAGGAGCAACACTAATTGCTGTCATTATGAGGGAGAAACGCACCTGTTCTATCCGGCAGGTGGTTGTTGCGATATGAGAGAGATAGAGACGCAGGGACAGGGTCCACCTGACCACCTCGCCCACTGCCAACCGAGGTTGCCAGCAGAAGATGTCGTCCTCCTCCGTGGACACATGCAAGGAGGGTGATCAGTGACCAGCGAAAACGGGTGTGTGACGTAAAACTTGGGCGCGTTTCTCCGTGCAGACCGGTCTATAGGCCACGTGTTCTCCGACCATTGGTCAATCTCGGATCCTCGATTACACCGTTGAGGGCACTGCTAGGAAACTAGGTCAAATTTGTGAAGTGGTGGAGGGGTTGAGGGGAAGAATACCCCTCATAAATTCGCACCAATTGCACATTTTTATACAATATAAAAATGCCTTCACCCCTGTCACTATAAAAGAGTCTACGGGGAATTCGGTGTTCTCAGATTCTTAAAGTAAGAGTTGCGATGATAAATGTGTTGCATAATTTGTTAGAAGCATGATACATTTTCTGTGCAATTGGTGCGAATCTATGAGGGGGTATTCTTCCCCTCAAGGCGCATTTTTCAGAGCAATAAACCGTTTGCAAAACGAGCTATTCAGTTTTTAAATTGGATATCTACTTAATGCTGAATTAAATACGAAATTTTTAATACCTTTAGACGGGCCAGTGTTTTGCTCCAAGTGTAGTACATTGGTACTACTATTATTGCAGGGCTTAACTCCCCATGTAGTGCAATTTCTTTCTCTTCTGTCAGCAAATTAATGCCACGCTTTTGGAGGAAAATGGACTGGAGGTGAACATTTTTTATACTCGTGTTGTTAGGTGGTGACCTCTTCGTGACGCTTGATGTCAACAACATCGTCGCAAGATTCAAGATTCAAGAGCCCAAGATTCAATAGGCAGTCCAGTCTGAGCAAAAAATACCCACCTGAAATGCCGTGCATCGTGCTAAAACGTTGACTCGCACACTTTTTACTTATCAGGAATGCCAAATTGATCGTATCTCATGCAGAATTGTTTATCCCCCAAGGTCTAAGATATTTAAAACGGGACAGTTTTTAATTATTCGAAATTCGATAGACCCCAATGCTCGACCAATTCTACAAGGGGAAAATAATATACATTCTATAAAGCATATATTTGATGCAAAAAATGCACGAGTAAAATTGCTTTCATGGTGGGCACATCACTTTTTGGGTCAGCAGAGACAGGCACATTTTCAGAACAAGGCAAGGATAAGTACAGCGGCATTATTAATTGTATATACACAGTTCTTACTCCCAACCATCCTGACATTATTTCTGGTACCATCCTCGTTCGCTGTAATCTGAATAACTTGAATGTCGTCCAATTTCAGGCATTAGAAAACTTCTGATGTCCCAAATATCGATATACATGTAGGTGAGGTACGCGAGAGTGCAAGTCAGGATAAAAGAGGAGGTAGTAATTGGGCACACTTCGCAGCATCGCAGTCCATTCTTTGTGAATCCATTGCAACTACGCTAACCTGGACTTTAGTCCAGATGCACACCTGTCTGCAGCGCTCGGACATCGCGGGCCTAAAAAGAGAGAAATACAAGAGACGAGAGAGAAAGAGCCCTTTACCTTGGTGTTCGTCCGTTTTTTATTATTATTTCTTTTCTTTTCTCCATATATCTACGAGCTGAAGAAGGGAGTCGGTAATAGAGAGCCGTAGATATAGGTGCACACGCAGGCAGGCGGAGACTGAAGAGATGGGAATGTGAGATAAGCAAACAAAAGCTGTTAACTGCTTACACAGCAAAAGCAAATGTAAAAAGAGAAGGGGGAGTTGTTGGGAAGAAGAATAAGTGTATAATACCAGTATATAAAGAAAATGAGAGGGAAAACGAGATAGAGAGAGTGTGAGGTTACCGAGCACCGTGCAGAAAATCGGTGAACACCTGGACGACGACACGTGTGTGTTTTGTGCCAATCAAGCGAGTGATCGCCGAAAGAATCCACCTCTCTGTGTTGATTTTCTTGCTTCGAAGAAAGTAATGTAGATACGTTATGTTGTTTCTGTTGGCTAAAGCCGAGGCACGAAGACCATCGGGTGGACCATCGGTGTTTTTTTAAACTACCGATTTTTAGTATTAAACGGAGAATGTTCCGAGATGCACAGGAAACCGGAGATGTTGCAATGAGACGAAACATCGATCGATGCATTTCAGTACAACTTATTTTCAACAGATTAAATTATTTTATTCTTATTTTTTAATTAGGAGTTTATACTTGTGAATCGAATCATTAGATTTTGGGTGGTTTATTGAGGCATTTTTGCAAAGAATTTTTATCTGCTTTTAGTACTTGCGATATTGTAACCTTTATGAAAGGTCCTCGATAAAAAAAAACGTAGAAACCCCCATTGCGGTCGGTTGGTTAACGTAGGGAGGAGATATAGGGCCTTGCAAAGTTCGTGAAAGGTCCAGCCAAGATTGTTTTTAAATGTTTAGGTCATAGTGTAAATAGGGAGAAAATGTAGGACGCATTTTAAAATAATCGATCATTGAGTGTTTTGTAATTAGTACTAAATACACATCGCACACGTACTTCAATAGTGACAATTTAGAAGAAGAAAACATGTGCACACCATGAAAGTGCTCAGCATACATTCTTTTATAAATTAAGAAAATATAAAATCATGTACATGTAACTTTATACGTGTGCGACATAATGCATTTTTTTTTCTTACAGGACCATTCGACTGGCCAACCTGGGCCCAGCTCTGATCTGGCCTGCATCACGACAGGTGACCAATAACGAATATACCATATTCCCAAGAAATTTCCCATCACATAAACTACGTCAAAATCGGATTTCCAATAACGTATACACCTACAGTACTGCATGTCAATTGAGGCTATGAATGCGAAAAATGACCACACAAACTTCATCGAAACTTCCGACAAAATAAATGAGAAAAATGGTCAGTGAAAATGCTATTGAAGCAGTGTGCGTGAAAAACAAGGTTTTGTCCCCCCATGAAGCATGCACGCTGCTTGGTGGTGTTATGGGTCAGGGTCAACCTTTGGCAACGGTGACTTACCACAATGAACGCCGCGACCTGCTCTCGCGAATAATTATAGATATGCCATAAAATTAATTGGCACACGTATTCGTTATACACGTAGTTATTCAATGCCGAACTCGCGGGCCATACACAAACGCCAATTCAATAAACCAAAGTCAAGTCCAATAAAAAAACTAACTTAAAATAATATGAAAAAATTACATACGAAGGATAAGTTTTCGAAATGAGCGAGTCCCGAGAGACAACTGACACTTGTGATAAAAGTGTTGACGTGTTTACGAGCACGTGCAATCAGCGTAATCGTAAGTTACCCCCCTTAAGCCGACACCATTTCTTGGCCAAACTTTACAATGTTAAAATTCGAACAGCTCTTGATATAATACCGTTTAGAGTTTAGACAAACGATCGACAATGTAACAATGTTGCAATTTCGAAGCCTCAGACCTATTGGCACACGTTGAAAGGGAAAATTATAATTTTGCTTTTTGCATTTGCCGCCTATAACATTCATTGACATTCACTGCCTAGTGTCCGTTATATTCGAGGTTACGATATTATATATAGGCCTATATATACGATGTTATTTGTCGTAATGTTTGTGGAACGTACAGTTGTGTTGCAAAAGGTTTTTAACTCTAGTTCACGAAGTACGAATTTGAACGAAATCAAATTAGTGCTATCTACACTGTACATTTTTCGTGAAACTATACAGGTGTTTTTCTTTCTTCAGCTGAAAAGCTGATTTTTCGGCACTTGATACGTTATGATTTGGCACCCTCGGTAAAATCATTCTGTTCGAAAATAATGTATTAACAACTCGCTTTTAATCAACTTTAATCAGATTATATAGGCCTACATGTAGCTTCCAACCAGCCCAGCACACCTTTATGCTCTTCCCCTTTTTTGTTTTTTCAAGGCATATCTGCTCAGGACATCGGTTAATCCGAGCGTTTATCCTTCACCATGATTGATCCCAACATCGGAAAACCGGTCCTCGGATAAATATTAAAATATAAAATATTGATATTTTCTTTATTTAGATATCAAATTTTCATCAAATAACCGTGAGACTCTTTATACTTAAAGTAATTTTTCCTACTATTACTATTCGTAATTAAAATGCGTTATACGTGTACTCCACTTTACGGCGGTTTTCGTTTTGCAGCTTCTTAGTGGCCAGCGTGCCTCGGAGAAACGCGTTGAGGAGGAAGGGGGAGCCTCCGGTCCACCTATAGAAGGAGGGGTACTGTAAAAAGAAAAAGAAAAAAAGCGTGCATAATAATTTGCGAGACCAAACAGGTATACTTGTAGTAAAACGCGAGTTAGGTTAGCTGCGGGGCGGCGAAGCGCGTTTGGCGTTTGCGTTGCTCGCACACCTGGCCGAAGTGTGCGTGCCAGAGCAGCCGAGTGGGCAGGGGTCAAGCGCTCTCCGGCCGTCATTCATCACTCGGGTTTTTTTTTCGCATTCCTGCGCCGCGAGAGAACATGACGAGGCTCCCGTAAGGCACGCTGCCCCGCACCCCTTGCGCCCCTTACACCCCTCGGATACGGTATATACGTTCATGGCAGGGGGGCACCAGGTATTCTGGTCAAGCCCCTTAATTGCATGCGCGGTACATGATACGCGTCTAATGACGGTGTGTATTTTTAGAAAAGTGCGCCCAAAAATCATCCTTCCCCCCAACCAACCCACTCCACCTCACCCCCGATCCTGCACTCGCTTATGCACACTTTCGGACGAAAACGGTATATGTATGTATATGCGAGTCGATTAATATGCATGCAGCGAGGATTTCAACGAGTTTTTCACAAAGGAGATTATAACAGCTACTACTTATTATTATCATTATTATTATTGCTGTTTGTTGCGTGCGACGCTCGTACTCGTGAATAATAGAAGAGAGTTTAAAAAAAAAAGGCGCCGCAAATTTAAAAATGCACACGAGAAAAAAATCATAATGCATGATTGCAAAGACCAAGAGCGGTGCTGGTATTAAAACCAGTTTATATAAACATGTGTGCACACGTGTATAAAAAATCTCGCTCTAGAGTTGTATACGGCCATCTCGATTCTCAGAAATAGTATACGCGTGGAATGCGATGCAAGCTGGGATACGAAGTATAAACACTTCACAGGAAACATTGGAAATTCATGGGATTACGAGCTCTAGGTTTTTTAATCATTCAGAGAAAAGTAGAGGACCTGCCCTTGAAAGTTTACAGCTACAATGTAAAGTCATATTTTTAACAACCTTTTATTTAACTTAATTTCGACGTTTTATGGAGATGCATTTAAATTTTTCACCATGATGGAGATTCGATCTCGCATCCACCAGTTTCGAGCAAACCGGGTACTCTACCACTGAGCCACCCATGTATACCGAATGCAAAAGCTTTCAAACTTGTATAGAAAAGGTTGAATCTAAAAACGTAGTTGTTATGACATCTCATTCATCATACAACCAATATCATTAGTTTTAATGAGGCGTTATCCTCCATACCCCATCCCTCATATGTACTGAATTAGAAAACGTACATATATAATAAAACAATGGACAGACGTTAAGAAGAAATAGCACGATGGGCAACCAATACAGAGCAAAATAAGCGAAATCTCTCTCCAATTTAGATACCCACTTGCGACCAAAGAAACTGGCACACCTAAAGATATCAAGTGCTTTAAATTGTTCGCAAAAGGAGTTCATTCCGTTTTAAATTTGATGTCTACTTGCTGAACAAAATGGATTTATTTTTTTCATATCTTTAGGTGGGCTAGTTTCTTTGTAAAGTAACGTGATATTTTTAACACGCATAATAATTGAGCCTTGAAAAAAAAATTGGGAACAAAACTTCAATATGGCACGGTTCTTGCCAAATTCACACTTTTTTAAAGTCAATTATGAAGATTAGCATAATATAACTCATTTCTTTTACTCATCCCTTTATACATGTACATGTACTACACTAGTGTGTTAACTAATGTAATGTTAACAAAACGAGATTGACACAACCATGTGTTGAGCACGAATACTTCAGAAAGCGCAGATACATTACGGATCATTAAATAGTTCAATTTGGTCAGCGTTTCGTTTATGCACGTCCCCGTTCGCTTTGCCTCTAAGCACCTGGATGGTCAAAAATCACCTCCTTAGCTTGAGTTTGACCCATAGCGGTGGAATTCGAGTGCATCATCAATCACTTTCATATTTCCCGTCTTAATAAATCTCAATGACCAGAAAAGCGTTTTACAACGATGCGAAGTGGCCGGTCTGGCTACCGTTTCGATGGAGGCTTCCAGGTGGAATGTGGACGGATGACAACCCCAAAATTTCTCTCCCCTCCCCCCCAACCCTCCTCGATTCCCA
>JAQIXS010006649.1:0-10345 GCA_034700785.1 Rossiulus vilnensis | reverse complement strand
GAAATAAATTGCAAATTTAGTTAGTTTTCTAATCAAATATTAGCAAAGAGTATGCATAACGTCACTACTAAGAAATTGACTGATTTTAAGTAAATCGCCAGGTACAACTAAAGTATGAAGTGTTAAGCTAATTCCCAGATATTGCTTCTAGATGCATGAGCCTAAGTTATGATTAACCTAATTGTAGTAATATTAAACAAATAAAAACAAATTTCTTTTGACAATTTTCATAAAAATATATATTGAACATCAGGGCCTATTTTTCACGGGCATTAGTATGGTTAGATCAGCTGCAATCGTCTTTTACTGTATTGATTCGTGATGTCGACAAGAGGAACCCTTTGTAATTAACAATTTAGTTGATGTTTATGGAAGCTCCAGGTCAAAACCCTACTAACTAAAGCGCCTTATGAATTCACGTAGGAAAATAAGATAATTCGAAATTTATTTCTCGTCACGCCGATGCGAAATGATTGGAAAATGAGTCACGGGACAGGAAAGATTAGTAACACAAAATAATTTTGCATTCTATTGGTTCAATTGAATTTCCAATCTAGTCTCTTGTTGGACAAAATATAGGCCTAGATGGAATTTAATGCAATAAACACGTATTAAGTGTGGACCTAGATTAATAATTAAACTATTCCTGTAGTACTTTCATCAATGCATACTCGTTAAAAACGTAAATACTTCTTTGAGTGTAGTTTTATTCTCAAGTCGTTACACTTACTAAAATTCTATGTCTTGTTCTTTCCTGCCAAAATTGAAAATTTTAATGAAAAGATGTCATCTTTTTGATTAATTTCCAGTAGTTTTTCATAAACGTTCGTATACGGCGTTTCTTTAATCGTGAATATTTCTAAACAGTTTATAAAGTGTTTGCCTAGAATTCGCCATTTATGTTTTTTATAAAAAAATTGCTTTAAGGGAGCGTTCATAAATGACGTCACTTTTTAGGTGGGGGGGGGGGAGGTCCGTCTTCGCATGACGGAACATGACACTTGCATGGCAGGGATACCAACAGCCCAGTTGTTATTTAATTTGACGAATTTACCAGAAAGTACTATTAAAATCTGGCTATTCAATCCGCCATATTTTAAATTCTAATAAGGGATCATCCATAAAGGGCGTCCGGGGAAGGGGTTTGTGAAAACCAGACATAGCCGGAAGAAAATAGGACCGGAAACTGCCACACTGGAAGGGGGGAGGGGTTCACAAATATAGGGCGTCCGTATAGTCAGATGTAATTTCCGAATTTAATGCAGAAACTAATGACTGAAAACTGAATTTAAATCTGTAAAATAAAAATGAAAACTGAAAAAAATCATTCAAATTTCAGGACGTCTTTTATGGATGGCCCCCAATGGGAATTTAGTTGTATTTCTTCTTATGGTGCAAAACAAACGTAGGCCTGCTATACGTTGCGCAACGTTGAACAACAGAGGAGATGAATAAAAGAGTACAGCATACTGTACAGTAAATTAGTATTGAGCGTTCCAGCGTACTTGTGTCGACATGCCGGTAAGTAGTAAATGCAACTTTCAATTATAATTAAATTTCAAATTAATTTTGTTGTTTTTTACAAATTGTGAGAAAACTACAATTAGGCTCAATCCAACTTCTTGTCCCCCATTAAAACACGTACGCCTTCCGGCTTCAAGTACATGTATTATCAATGCTGAATTTATCTTACCCTTCGTAGAATTATTAAATGAACGTCCGCAACGACAACATTTCACTGTTATCTATGTATCTTGAAACAAGAAAATCATCTTACACTGAACGTCCGCTGCCAATTTTCTGAGGTTGCATTCAGGGGAAAATCCCGGTTAGAGACGAGTCCATTTGAACTAAAGCGCTAAATGAAAGGACCCAGTTGGCTAAATTTTTCAACAGTTTTGCTTCAGCCCCATGTGGGGTTGGTCGTCAGCTACTATCTAGTATATTTCATATACGTTAATATGTGGACATCCCATTAATTTATAAGAAATCAAATAAACATGGAAAAAAAGTCTAATACGCAATCCCCCCTCCCTCTCCACCTACTGTACATCGTATTTATCTTTCTAACGTACAGTGAAGGTTTTATAAAAATTTAGCATTTTACTATACAAAAATCAGCTCTTTGACTACTACATTTAAATTGAGGAGAATATATTGCAACGGATAAGGTCTTAACATTATGTAGTCTGTTGCTATATGTAACTCATGTTGATTGTGCAAATAATTGTGTTAACATATTGTTTAGATCGATTCGGAATTTTTTTTGCTGTTATAGTTAGCGAAAGACTTGTTGTTTCCAAGGGCGGAAGAAGAAAGACGTAAATGTAAACTCAAACGGCTAGTACCAGGTCCTAATTCGTATTTTATGGACGTTAAATGCCCAGGTATGCATGTATAGCTTGACCAATAGTGTTTCTATGTCGTTAATTATTGCGATTCTGTTTAAAATACGCTCACGTGCGACTTTGTTTATTGACAGTTTGTCATAAAATAACAATACTGTTTAGCCACGTTAGCCATAAAAGCTACATTGAGTGTCCTCGTTGCTTCACAATTTTGTGCAAATCCACGAGTGGAAAAACTAGTCTAACTGATGGTAAGCACTTACTAGTAAATTATTATCTATAGCTAGAATCTAACACCGTGCGTACACATGCAACATTTCTCGATTGAATCTAAACTATCAATTTATCTTTTCAGGATGCTCCTTTAGGAGAAAACCTCAGTAATTTCAGGGAATTTCCGAATAAAGGATATAACTTCGTGATAAGTTTAATCGTCTACATACTAACTTTGGAAACAGTATTGTTTGGAAATGAAGAACTTGAAACTCAATAATTAAAACGCCTTCCTAATATCCTGCAGATATTTTTGCAAATATTTTAAAGTTTTCTACAATTTCTTGAGTGGCTTAAGTGTGACTAGAACACTTAAGATGTGTCCTCGTAAAATTTCGTGATCTTACTACTAGCAATGATACAAGTGTTTCCTTTAAAAATGAATGTTTATAATATATCTGAATAAAAAAAATTATGCAAGGCTAATTATATATTTAACCGATGTAATGCGACGTATACTAAAAGGACACAAACTGAATTTTTGAAAAGCACATTAGAAAAAGTGGTGTGGATTGCTTTGTTTTATGCTCATTTGAACTTGCCATGTAACAACAAATAACCTGAATAAATATTTGACTGAATATTGTTATGCTACTTAACAAGTCATAAGATTGCTTGTATTGAGAAAACCCAAGAGCAGCTTCAGAGAAGACTTAATAGATAGCATTTGTATGTGAAATTAGTTTCCACAGTTTCATTATTATCCTAGATGCCATTTTGTTCATAGATGCCATGTTACAAAGCTTGCAAGTTGTTATAAACACTTGAGAATCATATGCTTTAATTTACGATAAAATTGTATTTCATCGTTATTATCATTAATTTACATGTTTTAGAATTGTTACATTATCATCCGACGAAATTAGAGGATCCTCTGAATTATCTGATGATAATCCAGCAGGCTCATCTTCATTATCACTCGCAACTACAGGAATCTGTTCTTTATCTAACCGTTGAATTGCTCTTCCAATTACTTCATTTGTTGGCATTTGAATTTTCAACTTAGCTGCCAACCGGTTCAATTTCTCAATTTCTACTGGAAGAAAACTGTTCATTTCAGAACTGTTGTACTTTATAATGTTGGACGAATGCAGCCTTTGCCATAAAATAATTATTACCTTTTTCATTGCCGTTTTTCTCCTCAAAGCATGGGGAGGCACAACAAGAAAAACACAATTTAGTTAAAGGCCAGCACACAAAATAGATTATCAAAAACATGCCCGTTGTTACAAAACATAAAATGAAGACGCAGTATTCCAGTTTCTTTACGAAGTTATCGATTAATGCGCTCAACTGCTTGGGTTTGTTAGGATCAACTGCACTCTGAAACACAAGTACTGTATATTTAATCTAGGAATATTTTTTATCTTCACCTCATAAAAGGTGAAAATGTCTATAAAGGGTTCAATGCTCGCAAACACTGGGTAACAAACCATGGATGTCTCGACTGTTTTTGCATTGTATAAACAAATGCCCTCTAACTAAATCTTATCAAAATATTATCATTTGATTTTAACTTTGCGGTTGCTTTTAATCAGAAAGTTAAGTAAATTACTTAAGGCATTACCTGAAGAAATTAAGGCATCAATGAGATGGGACTTTACAAGATTAAATAATTGATAAGATACAAATACATTTATTTACATTGCATGACGAATCTAACCAAGATCTACCCCTGTGCGACGGCAACCAGTGCATACATTTAGATACACTGTGGAATGATATTGATGCATGACAACCACACTTGTTTAACATAACAAGGAGCTCCCTGTTTCGGTCGTTAAATTAAGGACAAAAAACTTACAAATACGCCCGTTTCCTGTGTCTCGAATTCACTATTTCCATCATAGTCAGTCGCATGAAAAAGCCTTCGACTTAGCCTGCGAAAATGTATCAATCGTGCAGTAATATTTTTATGCAAACCATGTCCTTTGCTAGAATTGATGTCATCCTGCTTTCCTGTCCTTCTTATCATGTCAACAGGTCGACACCTGAAATTAACTGCGGATTTCGTTTGCTAAGAAACAGCGAACAGCCCTACAGGAAGAAATTTCAAACGAGCAGTAAAATACCGTAAAATACCTACCCATTGCTGCTGTCAGCGTAACCACAACGACAGTAAATGTGATACATTTGAAGGAATTAGCCTTCAGCATATACTGTAATGGCAGGCTTTCGAAAAGCCTGAAGATTGACGCTTACCCATGGCGACTCAATCTGATTCAAATTATTTAAACTTTCGTCCGAATAAATATTTACGTGTGAGCCGCGGTTAATCTTGTTGTTCCCATTTTTTGTCTGTAATTTAGAATCGTGTTTGGAATGCACTCACGGTGGCACGTAACCAATTGGCACGCTATGCATGCGTGACTCGTGCTCAAGTGCGAACCAACGTGGCCTCTGAAAAATGAATCTGATTAAAACGATAAAATTTCAATAAACCGTTTGGCATGGGTTGCGCATGCGCGCGCGCGTTTCCTTAATTGGCCAAATAAAACCGAACTGCTACGGGAATTATAATTAAGGTCAAATTTCAATTCACGAATTACTAAATTACACGCGGTAACCTTCAAATGGGCGACCATCCATTTGAAGTAATCTCGAAACAATTTCTCTTCCGTTTCTTGCAATAAACACACTGATGCGGGCCATATCTGCAACGCCATTTATTGAGAATAAATGCTCATGAGATCATGAATTATTTTCTATGACTCGGGATATTTGGTGCAGTGGCAACTTCGTTTTCAACGCACAACATTCATAGTTAGATATACAAAGATAAGGCACATCGATGTGATTTTTAGTAAAATAGTTCAACTCTACTATAGTGTTTGTTTCACTTTAAAATAGAACTGCACGCTGAGAACAGTTGAGGCACAGTTGTTGTTGAGCTTTCATGTATATAATACACGTACATGTACTTAAATGGAACAGTGGTGCGACCCAGGCACGTAACTCCAAATTTTGGAAACAATGAGTATTATTCAATATGGTTAGACATTAGCGAGAATTGATAGACTGAAGTGAAAGATTCTTCAATTCTCCTTTTTTTTGTTTGGCTGCATGTTTTCGCCTTGTCAAAAGATTCCACCATAGGCCTAATCGCAATTGGTGAAGAATCGCAATTAAAAAATTACCATGGACTAAACAGATAGGTTTTTAAAAAAGCTTTTGTAAATATTTAGTATCAGGTAGTACCAGATAGCGAATCTTTATCAGAGTTACGATGTCTGGGGGTATTCCGAAAGTGGTGTTTAGATAGCTGTTAATTCATGTACCCCTCACCCCAAACGAACGTTTAATACCGTTCTACTTTTTTGATTACCTTGTCCATTATAATTTCCCCATCGACGTCTTCTAGGACGTCTTCCACTTCATTAGGATGGCGGGGTACGTTGTTAGATTTGCCTCGATGATTGCCAATGTTTCCCTCTTTCTTTGGCTGCAAATCCGTGATTAACTGGCTTTTCTGCTGGGAATCATCTCTAAGACGAGTTCTGCGGATCCGACGTTGATTCAGTTTCTCGTTCAGATTTTGTTCGGTTTTAGCTTTCTGCATCCGCATATCGCGGTTCAATTTGTTCATGTTTTTCTCGTGCTCGGTTTTAATCGACTCGATTTTTCCTAGGTTAAATATAAATGGAATTTTTAAACAGTTAACCCTTCGCTTTTTATGGCATTTGACGATATTTTTACTTGCTTCTAATGTTTTTCAATGTAAATCTCAAGTGCACGTAGTCCATAGATACGGAATGTTTTTCTAATATCATAGAATTTCTTTCTAATGTCATTGTTTGCAATTTTTAAACTACCTTCTGTAAAATTCTAAATAACCAAGAGTGAACCTTGTTGCCTACATTTCGCATATTTTCTTAATATCCAAGCATGTATTCCACACTTACCGAAAAGTTCCAATTTGGTCGGGGGTGGGGCCAATTCTTCTTTAGGCAATGGTGAAGGTGCATTTGGTACATTTGAGTAAGATAAATCGCTGTAACTTCCACGCTAGAACCAAAAGTGTGATTTTTTCAATCACTTTATAATGAATTACATGTGTAAATACTGAAATTTGAAAATAAGGCGTACCATTCCGCCATTTTCCTTTTGCTTTTTATTTTTATCTTCCAAAGAAAAGTCAATTTCCGAAGTTTGATTTTCAAAGTCCAAATCTGAAATATGTTAATTTATGGCATGATGTTATACTACTTTCCTGCCACTTATGCGGTGAACAAAATATAATTTCTCACCTGATGATTTAATATCTACGTCTTTTCCCAGAACGTCCTTAATTTTCTTTTTAATAAGTGTCACCCTTTCCTGTCTCAACTCACTGGAGACTTTTTTCACTTTGTCCTTGACATTGGCCAAATCTTTAGAAATCGAGTTATTTATTGTCTGAAAAATGTACCTGAAGTTAATATCATCGCTATAATAACCGCACTCTTATTCGACAATCATTTTATCAATTACGAATGAATTAAGCTCTGTAGCCGGTTGAATCGCTAAATACATGTCACATGTTTTTAATGTTATTATGTTTTTGCGTTTTAAAACGAAAAATACATCACCTCGTTAAACCATTGCAGTAATGCTGCTGTTCTTTTGTGAGCTGCAACATACACATCCAATGCGTGAGTCTGGCGTGCTTTTGCCTGCATATCTGTGAAAACGTAGGAAGTAGCCTACGAAATCATAATAAATCTCGTTAATACAAATGCACCTGCAATTACACAGTAACACAGCTGATATTTTTCAGAAGGAGCAATGGTTAGCGGAGAAAAAGCAACTTTTTCCAGAAGCTGAACCTACTTTATTGAGCATCTGAACCTCTTCGGGGGTGCAATATGGGAACTTGATGTGTTCCAAGTACCGATGAGCTCCTTGCAAGTTCTGGCCAGCAGCGATGAGGTTGTTCCGGGTTTCTTCCGCTAATTTGTATCTTGGCTCCATCGAACTGGAAAAATTATTAATTTGCACCGACCTATTCAGGTGCGTTAAAGAGGCGGGAACCTAGATTACATGGTGCTCACAATGAACCATACGATATTCAACGAGTTTGTGACTTAGCTCTGTTGGGGTGCAATCATTTGCGCGTGAGAGTGCACACAACTGCGATATATGAAGTAAAGATGTGGTAAATAAGTTGCCACTGATTAGCTGCAAAATGTTACGCATTTGCTCTTAATCATTATTTATTACAGTAAGCACCTCACAAAAGCAACTGCACCACCAAACAAACGGCCACGGCAGATACTGAACGTTACCATCGAGGGCTACTTACGACAGTGGAAGTTTTATAATTTCTTCCCATTTCTCTACCGCCGTGCCTATTTGCTTGCAAGCGTATTCCACCATCACGTGAGCCTGCCGCCATTTAAAATTAGCTTCTTCGATTTTCTGAAGTTGCACTTCCAAATTGTCAAGCTCCTCTTCGAGGTTGTTTTCTTTCTCACTGCCGTAATCGCCATCAAATACAGCATCTGCATTAATAGGGTTTACAGAATATTGAAATTAATATTTCATCCATACGTAGTTTTCACCGCAGTATTTTGAATTTAATAATAATAATAACACTTTATTCAATCACTTTATTGTCACTTTATTGTCACAAAATTATATATAACGATGAATAAGGTGTTTAATTTAATGGAGTTTAATTCTGAACATTTCTTGCATTTTCAAGAAAAAAAATGTTTTGGGTTTAAAATTTTCACCGATGTTTATTGATAATACAGATTCTTTCTTGCATCGATTGTAATCAACACTCCACAAACTAAAATAGTGTTCTTACCCAGGATCTTCTCTTCAGTATCGTACAGTTCCCTCAAGTCATTCATGTCTTCTTCGAGTATATCAGTTTCTTGTTGAAGTTCTGATATGTGGTGTTTAGTACCATCAATTTCTTTACGCAGAATCTCCTAAAAAGTAGAGTTTTAGGCGCAAAGCAATTTAAAGATATTGTTCGAATTTAACCGTGAATACGCAATTGTGTGGCATACCATTCTATTTATAGCAGCTAGTTGATCAGCTTTTTCGTAAGCAGCCATTTCGTCATATTTTCCTTGGCCCATCACAAAGGATTTGACATTGGCGTTATCCTTATTGCGTCCATTCATACTTTTCTCTTTTTGTCTTATAAAAAAAAAATCATGCAACTGCTGTTCATGTACACTGTCAACCGTAAATAAGGAGGAAATACAAACTATAATCTTTATTCTTACAAATCATTCGATAATTTAATGAATTCGGCCTCCATTTTCTTAAGATTTTTCTTTAACTGTTCCATCTGTTCCTTTCGCACTTGCAAAGTTTCCGAAATATGACGTTTTTCATAGATGCTGATTTCACGCTCAATCACTATAAAATGTTGCAGGGTATGTGCATTTAACTCGAATTTTACCTGTCAATAAAATGGCGCGTCATGAAATAGTGGCTTTAGAAAAATTGTTTGGAAAGTGTCCAAACTGTTAATTTACACTCACGATAATGGACATTTGCGCAAGGTTTACTCCGTCAGAATAAAAATTACTTTTTAACTAATTGTTTTAGTCATTAATGATAAATTCTATCATAAGCTATTGCTAATGGTCTACACATCTTTACATTTTGATTTAATACGATTCATTATTCGTTCAAGATAATGTGATTATCTGTTGTATGTATGCATTCAAGATGCTTACAGTTTGTTCATGACCATGTTGTGAACCTGCAATGCCATTTTTTAAAATTTTTACTGTAGGAGTCTAGACCGCAATGTTCAGCACGAATTCCAAATTACCCATGACCAAGGATGAAGTGTAATGCCCTGATTCATTATTTCCGTTCGTGCAAATCTGTGTTTGTTGCATGAAAGCATTATGTACTTAGTTTCTTCCTAGAAAACCATGAATGTAATCTATATTTCATACTGCAGTTTTATTGAGGTTACCCGCGGTCATCTTATTTTATATATTTCCTCCCCCCCAAATATGGTGAACGAATAAAAATGATTCCTTGTACATGTATAATTTTTCCACTTTAATACTGAAGCTTAAAATCATTTGTATGAATTTTCTTATTAAAATACTCTGTGCTCGTTTAATCGTTGTAGAAAATAAATACAGATAAAGAGGAGGTTTCTGCTCCATATTTACATTCCTTATGGTTAGAAATATCATTGCACGTGTAACTACGAATTTTGTGAAAACAGTTATGCAGTATTTTGATCGGCTATTTTATTATTTACACAGATAACAAGACATGTTTAAATGTTCAATCGGGATTGATTACCATTGACATTTTTTAAGTATTGTGAGCGAATGATAGTAGCAACAGCAATTATTTTTAATATTTTTGCTTAGGAACCGGAAAATTAATAATTTTCAATCCAGATAAATCGTACTACGACATGAAGGACAGTGAATAATAACTTTCATGAAAGGTAATAATGTGTGTAAGCGAAATATTAGCCTTGGTATAAGGTTCAGATTGTGTGATAATAATATGCATGCGTGTGATTACTCTGATTATGATCTTCATCGCGTGCTTAAATATGATTTATATAGCGAAAGAAATGTTTTTATTAATATCATTATTTGCATTTAATTTTTACTAGCCGCATATACGGTATTTAGAGACCAAAATAAATACATAAACGTTAGTGTAAGGAATTCAATTCAACTCAGTACCCTACAGTCAGCAACTAAATGCCATATGGTAGGGGGGTCAAGCCCATTGTCAGGAGG
>JAQIXS010006648.1:0-10345 GCA_034700785.1 Rossiulus vilnensis | reverse complement strand
TATAGAAGTAACGGCTATAATTCGGTTTACGGGATTCGGATATCTGACGAATGGGGCTTCTGTGGGGCTTCTGTATTGACATGGTAGCAGAAGGTATTATACCCTAGCGCGGAAAACACATCCGAATGCCATCGCGTTCCCGTTGTAAAATAAAAAATAAAAAAAAATGTTCGGCAACCCGCAACGCACGATAGCCATGAATGGAAGCCCCGTTTGAGCGGTTTATGGAATTTGGTTATATTAGTTTAGTTTAGGTTAGGTTAGGTTGAGTTAGGTCAGGTTAGGTTAGGTTAAATCAGGTTAATCTAGGTTCAATCAGGTTAGGCTAGGTTAGGTCAGAAAAGTCGAAAAATACGTTGGCAAGCCGCAATGAACGCGAGTCATGCAGGGAAGCCCCCATTTGGTGTTATTTTGCAATTATTTTTTGATTTTTTATTTTGCAATCTCATTTCCGCGCTTGTTTTTTACTTTCTACTCATGTTTGTCAACGTCCGAAACTTTAAAATTGTTGTTTTATGCGTTTTTGGTAAATCTCGTAAACCGAATTTATTCCGAAGTAACTCATTTCAAATGTTTCGGTTAGGAAAAAATTATCCTATCTCCTCCTTACCACCAAAAAGAATGGGTAAGCAAAAGAAAGAAAAGGAAAACACTGGAAAAAGTTTGAACTACAAATTGGAATTAAACTCCACAGGAATTTGTATTTATTTATTCATTTTTGTCATGTTGCACTGTTGAAAACATTCTTACAAATGTATTCCTTCTTGGCATATGACATTACATTTTTCATAAAAATAAATTAAAAATTAAATATCTTTCAGTCATTTTACAGGTGTTCTTTCAGATAGTTGCCAATTGATTTCAACAAGAAAATATAGTTTCTCAAAAATTGATGAATTTCACTTAGGGCGGGTGGCACCATTGTAGGTTAAATGAAAGGTTAGACACCTGTCGTTATCTACAACCACAAGTTAATCTAAGGATTAATAAGTTTCTGATGCACAATTTTGCTATAAAGATTTTTAACACTAGGTATAGTTAACATGGAGATAACCTTCTGCGGCTAAGAATTGTGGTAAAATTACATTATTTTACAAACCTTAAATTAACCCTGTCTGTTAGCTGGGTTAACGTGAATCCATGGTTAACTGCTAACCTGTTGCGGGGCAATGCTGTCCCTTGGTTAACCAGAGGTTCACCTTGGGTTTTGCTTAACATTTGTTGGTGCAACCAGCCCTTAATCGAGATGTTTTAGCGATGAACAGGTAAAATTATGACAGTGTATGACTATGCTCTAGTTTGCCGACACGCGACGCCACATTAGCAGTGCAAATGCTTCTCTGTAAGGTTTCTTGTTTTTATTTAAATAAAACCCAGGCCTGCTGTATTCTTCAGTGCTGCGCTTTGATGATTTCAAGTCCACTAGCAACGCTGGTTTGAGTGTGCATTTTCGGCCTCCAACCCAATCCTTCCCTAAAGGACATAATCTTACTGGGTGGATCATCGCTGTACAAATTAAGTTTTCGCGCATAAATTGATAACGCAAATTCGAACAATCCCGCGATAATTAAACAGGCGATCGTTACTCCGTGATACCAATGCCGCAATTCATCCATGTTGTAGAGCCAGCAGTTTCCTCTTTGACCACAGGAAGTGGTTTCCCAAAGCATGCATGCGCCGTCAGCAATAGCGCCAAAAACAATTGGACCAGGTATGAATCCTGCATTTCGAACAAGAAATTTAACCGGATTACTAGTCACATACTGGATTGGTTTTAGGAAATGTTATCAAATAACGTGACTATAAATACCTAACAAACTCATGGCGTTTGTTGACAGAGCCATGCCCACCGATTTATCCCGTTGTTCCATGCTTCTGTAGAGGAAAATTCCATGAAGATTATGAACGTTTTATGAACATTGTGATCATTTTGTTCTAATGTTAGTTTGTGGCGCTTACCGCATAAATACAAGAATGCCTCCTGTTCTTGTTCCGGCGATGACAAATTTAAGGCATGCTAACACTGATATGTAAGGCCAGAAGTAATCACAGTTCGATCTGGAGTCCGGACAGTATCCCATATGCGCTGTCTGATTATCCTGTTTGAAGGTTGAATTAAGATTTTCTTCGAAATAATTCGGAGCACAAGCGCAGTTCTTGAAAATCTAAAACACGAGAAAAAAAAGCAGACATTCTTGTAAATTTACTGGATAAAATGTAGCATTCTATGCGAAAAGGGCCCACATATTCGATCCCAGTTCTTGAGATATTGACAATTACGTAAATTAATGAAGTAACAAGGAGAAAAATAAGTTAAGGGTTTGATTTATGCTCCCTGTATTGTGTTGTAATTAAACTAAACGTAGAATCAAAGTTCTTTATAATTATGCAGGCTGCAATTTATTGTTATGAACTGGAAGAAAAGAACGAACACGTTTTATTAACGGATCTGCGTGAAAATACCAAAATAAAAAAATTATAAAAATAACTAGTTATCATAGAGCAATAATTTTTTTAATATTTGCTATCATTGTTTGATGAATCGTCATAACTATAACTCCAAACCAGCTCCATAAGCATAAAAAACAAATACCATGAATAACCGGAAGAGGAAATGTGTTAAACAAATAGTTTATTCGCTTTGCAAATACCAGAACTTATATCAAGCTTGCATATTTTATATGATTTCCTGGCTATTAGTTTCACTGAAAATCAATTTTGAAAAGCTTTCCAAACTTCCAGTTATTAATTAATTCTACTGTATATGTAGAAGGTACTGGTATTCTTAATGCAACGTAGAACTTCACTAAAAGAAAATACCTCTTTGTTACCATATCTTAACCTTATCCACCACATTTATGACTTTCATGTGCTATAAATTCAAGCAATAATCATGTGCAAATTCTGTACCGTTTTGCCACCCAAGCTGCTGCTTATTTCCGAGCACCCTGCCGAACATGGTGATAAATAGTTCTGGGAGTCCATACACACGGGGTCGAACTGGACAGCGCAATCACAGCTTTGGCTACAATTGGACGTCATCGTGATTCTAAGTACAAATATTTATAAAGATATTTAAATTAGATCGCCGACATGTTTTACTAATACCAAGACGGAGAGATATGAAGTATTAACCTTCCATCATCAAAATTCACTCCAACAAATGCCCCATTGTCACATTTGAAGTTCATTATGATGAACAAACCAATAGCAAAGAGGAAATCTACTACTCCGGATGCGATGCAAATATACAGAGCCCGAGGTTTGAATTTCCAAATCGTTAATCCACCAACAAACACCCCAACCATTATCATCATAGTTCCAGCAGTGCCCGATGTCAGGGATGATTGCGAAGACGTTTGACCAAAATTTGCTTCTAAATATTTCGGAAGAAACGTGGAATAGCTGGAAAAAAGAAGGCATCTCTGTTGGTAAAACTACATCTTACACTGTTATATAGGCTACATATAATTTCAGTCTTAATTATGTTGAGTTTTTAGTTCGAGTTTTATTTTAAAAATAAAAATGTCATTTCACTGTTATTCAAGTGAAAATGTTCACTAGAATTTACGTACACTCATACCTCGCCTTGCGGTATAGATGGGCTCCTGGAATATTGGCTGTAAAGCGAAATATTGCATAACGAAATTGCATAGGATACGTTCCGAATCTCATTCAAAAACATTGGAAAATCATTTACGTTGATGTGTATAAATGTATAAATTTAAATTTCGTTTGATTTCAAGCTAGTATTCCATTAAATAGTTTTAAAGAAGCTAAACAAAATTGAAAAAGAAGTGTAACCTATTTAAAACAAAGAAGTTTGAATAGTCTGAAGATTCGCATTGTTATCACTGGTATAACTGAAATTATCTTCTGGTGACAATTTTTCTTTAACTCAGCAAAAAAAATTATCAAGCTTGAGTTGCTAATCACTTTGGACCATGATGTTCAGGGTTATACCATTAAAAGGTGTGAAAATGATTTTGACTGAATAATGAAACAGTACAGGCCGTAAAAGGCCGTTATTAGGTATGCTTGTAGTACAAATTTCAGATTTCCTTTCATCACTCTCTTTTATAGATGATTAACCAATACGCAATCGAATAACAATTTCATGTCATCAAATTTCAATGTGGAAGTAACATGATTACCCTATAAGTCCCAAAAATAATGGTCCAATTGCGAAAACGTGGAGGATAACTAATGGATTCTGAACGAGGCGTCTCAAAGTTGCTAAGAAATCTGTAAAAAATATTTTTTAATTATTTCTTAGTAAAGTACTTGTTGATGCTCCAATAAGCAGAATAAAAAGTGATTTACCATGGAATGAGGGAGATTCCAATTTGACTTCTTCAACAATTTCCATTTTATTGTCATCGCTATTTACGGATTTGTTGCGATATCTTGTTGGTAGTTTTTTTGGGAAGAGAAGCATGGGAAATGTGATAAATAGCTGAGTGCAAGCAATTATCAGAAAGCCTAACCACCAGGCACCCAGCCATCTTGGATCTTGTCTGCTATATTCTGGCTTGGCTAAAAGTAAGTGTGCAACCATAGATTAGCTTAAAACATTCGGTGCGAAAATGCGCAGAGCGATTGCGCAGTTATAACATTGATCTACATCAGATAAACTCTAATTAAACGTGCTTTAATAAACAATCCTAAAAAGTGTCTATATCAGGTAAGTGTTATTTAACAAAATACTGATAATTCAGCGGTTTGAAAATTCCAGTTTAAAATTGTAAAACTGGTTTAGATTGAAAACATACACCGGTAAGGCATAATTGCACAATGCACAATACATTTTGCAATTAATTTCATTAGCAATTTACGTCGCATTACGAAATACGTTCCTTCTAATTGGAAAGTTTATCGTGTGATTAAAAACTTTGGTAAGCTTATCATCTGAACCACTTTTGGCCTAGAATCCAGTTTCAGATGGAAAAGCCCATTTTGGTGCAAACCCGAGTACGGTTATATCATATGAACATATTTGCGCGCAATTTACTGCTATGTTAAATACACGTATGATTCATTGAGCATTTCTCATTTTCCCACTTATTTTAAACAATGGTTACTTTTTTTAGAAAATCGAATGAGGTAATTTGCATGGGAAAATTAACCTAATGCCTGCTGCAGGATGTTGTACATCACAGTTTTGTTTATATCAGGAGCCCTTTGCGAAGGGTTATTATAAGGATCTTTACGAAAGTGAATCTTATCAAAAATTAAGTTTTGCAAAGGTGCTTATTTTATTGATAGGTGAAATTTAAGGAAACCATGATCTGTAATATTAATGTTAAAAAAGATCAATGCCTTAAGTTTCGTTCTGGAGTTATCATGTTTTGCAATCCATCCTTCGTTTATTGCGCTATTTATGTATTATATACATGTATTTTAGATTGCTATACGTGCATTTTAAGCAATTATCAAAATTCGTCTATGTAGACTCTCTATTTCACAATTTTTTTTAAATCAATACATAAATAAGAAAATTGGCAGAATGGTGGATCTGAGGGACATGTGAGATACATGAGATTAAATTAAGAAATATTTTGTAGCGTATTGCAAATCAGTAGCGGATAAGAAAGCGCGCCCAAACACCATTTTTGTCTGATGTTTTTCCAAATATGCAGTACATGTACACCGTAAATTTCATTTCGCCAACGGAGTTCCCAACTTCCCATCATTCAAAAAATGTTTTGTTTTAACTCACTTTTTATATTAGAAATATCAATATTCTAATCCATATTATATCCATATTTCTAATGATGACGTTTTTCAAACAGACCAGAAAAATTAATAAAAATAATTAAAAAATATGAACTGAAATCTATCAAACAGATTTTTTTTAATGTTCAAAAATGGAATGGTTTTCTTTTTTAATTAGCAGCATGAACGGCTAATTCCAATGACGAATTATAAATATAAAAACTTCTTTCACAAAAACAAATTTAAGATGCATTACTCCATATAAATGTGCTCCTCCTTTCCAGCCCCAAATACATATACATGTAGCTCCGCCACTGACACCCAAATATCATTGATTATTTTGCAGTGCATCTGACTACAGTATGTATCAAAAACATGCAATGTAATTTATTTAAATGCATTTGTTCAAACTTAAAATTTGTTGTCTCTATCTATTGGCAAGATACATTAAATACCGCATACATTAAAGGAAAGAAATCTGCTTATTTGAATGTGAATTAGTCCTTCAAAGGTTGGAGATCTATGGTATCTTCCTTTAAAATATGGCTGACTGCTGCAGACACTATCTTTCTGACTTTTTCATGTGGATCGAGTTGTAGATCAATGCAAAAAAAAATTCGTGAAATATTTAACACAAAATCTTACTTTGTGGGTCGATGTAAATGTTGAGAAACACCGAAGCCATTACGTAACCCAGGGTTGGACCCAGAGATCGCAGAGCCCCTGTTATTGCTAAAAGGAAACACGCATTAATACAGGTGATTTGGGGAAAGCTGTCGCTTGACGGTCGTTAAGGCGAATTTATAGTAGTCACTTTTGATGAATCTTCCAAAGTGAAATGTATAAACAGTCGTTCACTTTTCAATGAACATCTAAGGTGAACGATTAAAGCATTCAGGCCAATTTTAGGCTGTTTACATTTGTCACTGTAGATGCCATCTTATAGCATCTTCCAAACTGACAAGTGTAAACGGTCTTTCACTTTTGATGCATCGAAATTGAAAGGTGAAAGCAGTTGACCCCTTTCATACTTTCGATGAAAGCAATGAAAGTATAGCTCGAACATGATTTTTTTAAATATAGCCCGGAAGGCGTTGCCATGGGGATAGCAGTGCAGTGGTTTCCGTGACAAAATAGTCTAACATTCAACTCTTGATTTTCGAATAAGAAATCACGTGCCAAATGCAAACTGTCTTTAAAATGGCAAGATCATCACATGCCATTGTTTTTAGAGGCATACAGCTTCAGAATGAGCTTCATTTTACACTTAAATGGAAACAATTATCAATTTCATCTTCACTTTGGATGATTCATTCTTGATACTCATCAAAAGGGACAGTGTGAATTCAGCTTTACCCAAGTATAGGGGAGAAGCGCTTTTCTTCACGCTGTCGTCCATGTACGTCAGCCCCAGGGTGAAGATGGTAGCGCTTCCCACGCCGGAAATGAACTGCCCAACAAAAAATATCATCATCACAGGTACGTTGGACGAATAGCCTTCGCAGGATTGCGCCAGGGCGCTGTGATTGGAGAGGGTGTGCTCTTCTGCGTCCATCGCGCATAGGGCATGGGCCTGAGAGGAGGCCTTGTTGTTGACCGAAATGCTGCCGTCCCAGAGCAGCTGCGCAGTAGCGTACATGAAACAGGAAGCTGCCGTCATGAGCATCCCGGCGGCCAACCAGGCGGGTCTGCTCCCTCGCCCAGCAATGTATGTGACAAAAACCCCACAAAGCAGCTGGCTGATGTCGTTGCCGGACAGAATGAAACCCATGCTTCGGCTCGGGATGCCAAACGCCTTCTCCATCGTGGTCAGGACACCGTTGAAGTAAGAGAAGATCATCCCTTGGACGACCCCGATGATCACGTAGGAGGCTGCGAAGACCCGGTGGTGGGCAAGCTTCTGTAAGCAGCGAGGCCTCCATGAAAACAGGCCGCAGAGCTCATCGTAGGGGGCGTCTGGAGACGTGTCCATTGAAGCTGTCGGGCTGAAATTCAAACATCAGTATCGTGTCAGTTTTAGTGGAGCTACATGTAGATGGACATGGAAGCTCGGTTATCCGATGTCGCACATAAATAAACCTAGAAAAAGTGTCATAACAAGAAGATGAAGTGTGTGACTGTACTGGGCTGGTAGGAGGCAAACAAATCTCATTTAAACTGATTAAAAGCGATTTCTATTGTACCTAAAGTTTTACCTATTTTAGCTATACGTTCAATTTTTCCGGTTAGTCGCGGTCCCGACTAGCTCGGAAAATCGAGCTTCCACTATATGTCTTACCCATGCTGTAAAATTTACATTCTTACCAAATTATAAAGATCAAATGTGCCTACAAGATAATTACGTTTACGCAATGAAGTTTTACCATTTATATCTATGCTAAATATACACCTGTCCTCCTGCATAAAAATATCATGTAATATGCGGCTGGAAGACTTAAGACCCTATAGCTCATACATATTGAATGCATCTACCGTTGATGTTTTATTATCAACAACAACAGTGTGCGATGTTGTAAAATAGGATTAAAAAATAAATAACACTATAACAGATGAATGAATTAAGGAAGTGAAAGGGACTAAGTTTTCGAATCTGCTTTAGAGCACAAGCATATTGTAGCAGGTAACATTCAAGTGAAAACCTCTGAAATATTATGCAACATTGACATCGCTTTTGCATCTTGTCCTTTAGTCTGAGGTGAATAGACTTGCAACCTGGTTTGCACATGACTGGCAAAAATAATCCTCTGGCAAGGTACTTGATGTGTTTAATTGGGCTTCGAAAGACAACGATATCCGATATTCCGGATCCTGCTGATCGAACGAGTTTCTGCCAGGTATTATGACAAGCTCATTACTAGGCATAAATTTTAACAGGTATATTAGCACCTCCGCAATAAAATATCATATCAGGCTCACCAGTTGCGAAAAATTGCACCTCAAACAGGCAGAAAATGTATGATTCGGCGGCCTTGGTGTGAATGTCACCTGTAGAATTTCCCGGACATGATGACCACAGCACTTTCTTTAAAGACAGTGCACATATGAGCGTGCAGCAGATTGAATAAGCGCACATATTTAAATTTCGAATTGTCTTTCGAACAATTGGTAATGTTGATATACGGCGTCCTAGTTTTCAACATTTACGTTTTTGCACTCACTTCCTGGATTTCGTACTCGAGTCATTATGTCCATTGGAAATCTTTCCTGATTGGCTATGGGAAGTAGGACGCTCTGTTGATTTATTCATTTATTTTCGTGACTCACCTGATAGTTTCTTTCTGGAAAGTCGTTTTTTTAATTTTTTTTTTGGGAGACAAAATTGTTCAAGGGGAGCTGCCGGAATTGTTTTCGAAGAAAGGATTTGCACTGATGAGATAATATTAAAAGATAGGCTGCAAGCTTGATGTTGCTTTAAACGAGAGACTGAATTAAAAGTTTTTGCTCAATTGAAAAATGAAAGAAGAAACAAGCTTGAGGTTAGTTCCAGCAAATATTAAATATATGGAAATATCTCGTTTAGTTACCTGTAAGTGGAACGAGTCATACCCTCGGGTTAAATAAATTTAACGAGTATTTTGCTTTGTTAGAACCATGTCCTCCTTTAACAAGTGTGTTAGCTTAAGACTGTGCAAAAGTACCAAACCGAAATGCTTACCATATAATTTAACATTGTCCCATTTATTTATACGAAAAATTGAATAAACTTGTAAAGATATGATTTTTCCATTTAATTATTTCCAAACTAATCCTTAAAGCAGAATATCGTTCATCATAAACGAAACTGATTTATTTAACTCATTTTTATCCTTTCAATCCCAAAATGTGATCCGTGATATTTTCGAAACCACTCATTATTAAGAGAATTCATACTACACGGGTACTATCAAATTATGTGATAACTGATAAGATTCCATGAGATCTTATACAAGTGATAGGAGATTAGTCTTCATCAACCTATTTAATGTGTGTGACTTTATGGGGTAACATGATTGACACCTTGGCATTAATATTATTTTATCTATTCCTTAAACAAAATATATATCCAAGACGCGTTTTACACAGGAACTAAGGTGGTTTAATGCTGTAGGTCAGGCTTAGCATGCTGAGCTAGTTTACATATCGAGCTTGTTTAATTATGAATTCAGTCTTAATATTACAATATTTTAGCGAGCTGCTTGGCCATTGCTGCAATATCTAAACCGGTTTAAGATAATTATAGATTAATCTCTTAGTGCAGAGAAAGTAAATTGCAAGTGTTCCTATTTGCTTTGCGTTTTCAAAGTGCAACCTCGCAACATTAGTACATGTATGTTCTAATTTTTCCCCAAATTATCGTTATATTCGTGCTAATGCAATTCGATCGTATTATTTTCATGAATAAAAATGATCGCCCACTTATGGCATGATTACTACATGTATAACAGTAATACAATGTGAATACACCCAACCAGCATACATAAATACGTGATTGATATACCTTGAAACAATAACCACGCTTACCGTATATCAGTTCCTGTTAGATTACTATTGTGCAATATGCATACCATGTTAAAAGGCATTTATATAAAATATATATGAATTTCATATGCATGCATATATATATATTACGCAAATTACTGAAAAATTTGAA
>JAQIXS010006647.1:0-10345 GCA_034700785.1 Rossiulus vilnensis | reverse complement strand
TCATTAATAGCTTACTTGAACTGTTTTCAATCTTTATGAAAAAAACAGGAAATGATGCACTTGTATTGTACCGATAAGTCGAAATAATTGAGAAAGAATGCCAGCAATGTTATAAACTAGCAGACGAACCCATTCTATTACCTGCTGTTAGTAGAAGCGCCATTGAGCGGAAACATTTTGTCTTTGATGTTTACCGCCCCTAGAGCGAACACGAATCCTGCGAGCGAACACGAATCCTGCAAATGTTTGCTTAGTGTGGACGGGGCTTTAGATTTATTTCTAATGCCACGGCCCACAGGTCTCCACAACTACGCATTACTCTTGTAGAAACAGTAGGCCTATACACTGTACATAATTTAAATTCTTATTGTAGTTGCGAGATCAATGAATGCAGTTATAATGATTATAGGCTTATAGGGCTGACAAACAGTTATTACGACATAGGGTGCGCCTGATGCCACTATTATAAAATCTTCTGAGGAACAACGCCATAGATTGATTAGCCTTAGGCAAGTTTGAGTGGACTCCATTCGGAAATATATTTCCAATTAACCATGTGTGTGTATTTTGATTTTTATCTGTCTATCCTCGAGAATGCCACAGGAACTAACAGATGGAATTATCTTGACTTAGCTCTTTTTGGGCTGTAACATAATGTAACGGAAAGCTTTAATAGGCCATTTCCGAAGAATAAATCTAAATGTTTTTTTTATGGCCATCGCTTAGTTCCGTGGTGACATCTCGTTGTGAACAGAATAAAATACTGTATTAACGCGATTAGTTTTGACTTCTCATAAATTAGGTACGCAGCATGTTTCTTAGCCACCACGTCGGTGCATGCAGTTAAGATCTTCCTGAACCATGGTATGAACCACTGATCATGGTCGCACCAAACTTCATTACTGAATCACGTTAGAACGCATCTTTGTGTTGAAAACTCAAGAACGTAATATGCACGAATGTGAATGCAAATCCAGATGCTTTAAACATATATTCAAAATATTTCCAAACTGACCGTTTGGCTTCATCCATTGTTACAACAAGGAATATGGAAATCCGGAATACAGTAGCAGCCTACTCTTTATCACAGTATGTTATTACGTTATATCGTTGTTATACATGTATTCTTACAACAAATTAAAACGACTATCTACAAAGCGCGTCATGTACGAGCGTATTACACGGTATGCCCGAAGCGACACCAGTTCTGGTGTCATCATGAACTTATCAAACTCAACAGTCACTCTATAGCTTTTGAAGCTCTATTTTTGCTAGCCTATCAGATCTCATCTGACAAGCAGTACGCATACGAAGGTCAAAAACAAGTAGGCGTAATAATATACCCATTTACGTCCCGCAAATATTTTTTCAATATGCACTGGCGTAAAAAGTTGTGCGAAAACAGCGCCAAGAGACCGAACTATGCGAGATTTTTTGAATAAAATGTAGGCCTACATGGAGAGACATCCAGGTATGTTGACAATGTTTTCATGTTTCGGTTGAGGCAGCTCACTTAGTGAACGGTAATCTTATGTTCCCTCAGACAGCATGAGCTGCAGTTCCCTGGCGAACTATAATGAGAGGCTAACGATTCTTGTTTGTGTTTTCATTTTTATAATGTGTCCAGAACAATACTGGATGAAGGTCGGTAATAAAAGTCAAACAGTTAACGCCACAAGCATGCGGTAAAATGGTAAAAATAGCAACAAGCATTGTAGCCTACATCTCACATCCAAAATGAATATAATCTGAGCATCTTGATGATACAGTAGATGGTCAAACAAATTAGTTCAATAAAAGCTTTTCCAAGTGTGGAATCTGTGGCTGATTTCATTACTAATTTAAACCCCGTAATTTCTTAAGTGCATCTTTTTAGTCCCAATAGCAGCCTTTCCGCTACAAACAATTCCGATAAATGGAAACAATGCACACAGCCAGTGATGCTTTTTTCAGTTAATAGTTTTACAATGTCATGTACAGAACTTGATTGCATCATAGTTTATTGCCATTCATTTACAGCGCTATTCAGGGATACTGCGCCAAAAATAAATTCACATAGACGGTATCAGCATAAACTTCTAAAAACGTTTATAAAAGCTTTCAGCAATGTTACATCAATAGTTCAGGAATCAAGGCAAGATATATATATCCTCCTCTGTGAACTATTAAAAGTGTAGTTTTATTTTGTAGCCTCATTTGGTACAGTATTAATTTATGAAGTATACATCACGCATCGCAGTTGCAGGAAGTGATTAATGCTTAGATTTGGGACAAACTAACCACCCGCCACAACTGGTTAAATCCTAGCCTTCAATTAATCCTTTTTTATTACAAATAACAATGGGAGAGTGTTTGTGTAAATTATTGAAGAATGGCACGGGCCCACGCAATTTGAAAATATCACTTGTATAACGCGTCGCCCTAACCAAACATTAACTATTAAATACGCTGGAGGCCTGCCAAATAAACAGTGTAGAAGTACACTTACATGGGCATGTATAGACATACAAGCAGGTCAGTGCAGTGGCCTGTCACAAAGGATAACCATCCCGAATGACCTTAGCCTCATGAGGATGGCCCGAGTCACGTAGGAATCACAAAGCCGATGAAACTTTGGTTCGGAACGTTTTCTTCATTATTGAAAATTAAATCAGCCAAACAAAGAAGCCCGAATCGTATTGAGCTTTTGGTGCAATTTGCTAGTCTGTTTTGAGCTTTTGAGGTCATTTATGAATATTGATTAGTTTTTGAAACTGAAAGCTCTTTATCATGCTCAGAATTGTAAGAAAATCACCAGTTCCACCTACCACACTGCTGTCTACAAATTTAAATGGACCTACTCTGATCGTCTGACGTCTATCTGACCTTAACGAGCCTTTCAGTAGGCCTTGTGCGACGTCAAAGATTAGCAATTAGCCGAGCCAATCTTTTGACAAGAGCGCATTATTAGCGAAAATGTTCCTGCTTTGGCCAAACTACTATCTGTAGACATTGTACGCTCGGAACGGACAGCCCATACAACGTGCGCACAAACCGATTTAAAGAAGAAAAAAAACATCTATTAACCCAAAAAAAAAAAAAAAAAAAACGAGCCGGAGCTGAATTTGCAGGGATTCGTCCAATGCGGTTCTTTTCAAGGCTAACAGCGAATGAATGTTTCATGCAGACACGAATTACTGGCGAACACGCAAATGAACGTACATGTACATACCCATGCAGATTGGTTTCCTCCTTTGCATCGCAAACAGGCGTAGTACACCTCTATCTCTGGCTGCTGGTCGTCGAAGCGTTGAAAAGCAAACTTCAGCTCTTATTACAGTCGATCACAAGTTTGAAGGATGTGCCGTTGATGATATGCAGCATGTGCTTTGCCCCAGATACACGAATCGTGTTTACCGCATCCACAATAACCAATCAGGGTATCGCGACTCCTGGCGCACCCCGTATACAACCAGATCGACTGGCATCATCAATTGTTGTTTTTATTTATACGTGCACCAACTTTCGCAATAGTTCAACATGATGCACGTAGCCAGTGTCACTCATAAATATAGTTTCTGGACGAATTACTCAAGCTTCCCCACTATCGATTTCCACAAAAAGCGTGCCAGTGGTGAAGGTTATTATAGATTGTCGAACAAGCCTGCCAGATTTCATCAAATTTAGATTATTTCCATAATCAAAACCAAACTTCTAAATTTCCGATTATTTCTCTCAAGGTCTGTGCGTGACGTCAGTCCGAGAACCTAACAAATTTATATGACTCCGATTTGAGGAGGAAATTTTAATATATGGACGGAAATTGCGATGAAGGAAGGAGGTTTTAATACCTGCTCGTTTAACGTTGAAAGCACGACTATCTGACGAAATTGACAGGCTTTCGCCTTGCTGAATGCATACTGTGCATGCTAAAAATTAAAGACTTGTAGTAAAGAATTACCATTGCTGTTAGCAAGGTGAGCTCCAAATCTGTGGTTCCCGATTATTGCACAGCGCAGATCAGAAAGGATTGGTCGCATCAGTACCTTAATTGCTCAATACTTGATTCATTAAAGACAAATTGCACTGTTCTTATGCGCCGAAAACCACGCATGCTGATGATAAACTGCCAACTTGACCTTTTAACCGCTTTCGAAGCGAATGAAATTGACGCAATTCATTAGCACTCTCGCACTGTTTTTTTTTTACTGCCAACTTTCCAAGTCGATGTTCTCAAAGAAGATGTAGGCCTATTTAGCCTAAATTTAGCTAAAAGCGGGGAAAATGCGCGAAACAAACGGCGCGAGGCCACCGTCCAAGATACTACGGTATGCTTCCGAAAACGCGTTACTGTCTGCATTATTCTGTCAACACGGATTAATCGAATGCGTGTACAGCCTAGTTAAATTTCATATACATGTAGGATTTCAGACGCCCTCGCGCTACGAAGAGCAATAACAATAAAATCATAAATTACTATGTAAACGACTGTAACCAGCGAATAAATAACCCTGATCGTAAATCTGGCTAATCCCCTTAGAAAATAACATCAATTAAAAAGTGACGAACTGGCTAACATCGATGCCACCATTATCGCTTCAAGATTAAATAGGCCTAAGATGGTGTTGGCCTTTGATTTGCTACGACCGACAACCATTCGAGTCGATTTTTATGCCAAACACGCCTGGACAAACGCCCGTCGAATTGTTAATACGACCGCAAGCCTCTTTTCGTCAAGTTGGCATTTTAATGAAACCCAGTCGCTACAGGATAAATGTGAACTTCGACCGAAAACGCTCTCCATTTCGAAATGAAGCAGTTTTTCGCCGATAACCTCGCAGTTGCAGGACACTGATGCATCAGAGCACCAACGTGATTTTCAATTAAAAAAAGCATTTCTGGTAAAGGGCGAGGGAAATCGTTCATATGCGAGACATGGCAATCATCGAGCCGTCAGCGTGGAATTTCAATTAAAGCTTGGCCTTGAAAACGGGGGGGAAAATGGACCACCTATAATATGAAGATCGAAAGTAGGGCGTGATAAGTGACTATCTGCGTGCTTGGTTCGAGCGTGAGCGTACCGAAGAAAATTATCAAAAAACTTTTCAAGTCTAATGTCACGTTATCTGCAATTCTCCAGACACATTTATCGGGATTTTGTTGTGCTTGATCCATTTCTGGGTTAGTATACCATAATACCGAAATGCTGGGCTTGGCCTGAATTCATTAGCCCAGATTTCTCTACGCAATCCTCACTGCGCTTGTGCATTCCCAAAAACGACTGGCAATTAAATGCCACGAAACTACATGTGCCGTATTTGCCGGACATTGCAAAAACATTTCTTTCATCACGGTAGGCCCATAACAGTCGCCACTTGGTCGTTAACTACTCAGCCAGTGAATTCCAGCAGCTGGTGGCACTTGGTTTGCACATCATGAAAACACGTGACATGGGTTCATGCATTTAGGGAAAGAAAAATCATGGGATGGGTAGGCACATTTAAGTGGTATTATTTCATGCATCGTGCATCTGATGAGATAATATCGCAATGGAAATGAAATACATAATTAACAGTTATGTACGAGGCTATGACTGTATGTAAAAATCCTATATGACGAATATGCAGGGTGATATTTAAAAGGGAGTTTGTTTTAAATGTGTGAGATGCCTACCGAGTAGCAATGCCATTTGCGTAATTTTAGGATGAAAGACGAGTGCTTTCTAAAACCTTGAGCCGAGGAAGAATAAACGCCTGGAAAAAAATCTGGATTTTTAACGAAAATTTCGCGAACCGTCATAACAGACAATATATGCATAAATGATCTGGCCTATTCGTTGATAAAAAAACCTGACACATATCGTAGAAAGGTGTACGGGCAATTTGACAGGTATCCCACTGACCTGTAAAACGTGGAATAGTCAGGGAAGTAAGATCACCGTAGAGAAGTCTGGGGAATTTCAAATTTTCATGCAAAAGTCCTATTTTAGTTTGTGAAAAATTTGAACTTATGAAATAATAAATAATTGGTAAACGTTTGTAAATGTTGTTTCCATTTGATTCCATAAACAGTTTTGATAGTCAGGGAAGTTGAGTTTGAAGTTCGATGGGAACCCTGTTTTATTTTCTGACCACCAGATTACAGTAAGTTTATTATTGATAAGATTTGCTTAGACAGCTTTTCACTTTCAAATTCAGATTGAACTCCATGCCCTGACCCGCGCATCGCCCGTTCCGTTGATAACTTTAGACTATGTCTAAACTCACTTTCCTTGAAATGGACGTCGTATCATCATCGACGTATGTGATCGGATTCAGACGCTGTAACATCGCAGACATCACATCAGCCAGAAGAAATGCTTCAACTGCCAAACGCAGGGTTAATGACCTCAACCGTAGCACTTTGACACTTTGTGCTAGGCCACTGAGCTCCACGGTTCCATGCATCTACCCTCGCTTCCTCTCCCTACAAATCTCTAGTTTAACAATAGACAAAAGCACAAGTTTTCCGTTTGGGATAGTGAGTACAGTTTTTAGTTTGTAAAACTGTGCAACCAAACTAGACAGTTACATGTGGGGTTGAAAGCTATCACTTATTTTACGCAAGTTTTATTTATTCATTTTAAAACACTCGCTTGCTTAAAATCTCCGATTCGAATTTTTTCAAGTAATTGAGATGCAAACTAACGACTGCTGAATTTGATGTTAACGTCTGGTTTACATTACATGTACAATGTACATACATTAAGCACGTGATGGGCTCATCGTGTTACATCTACATTTTCGTTTCTGGGCGAAGCGCATTGATACCCGTGATGCGACCATTAAAAAAGGATCGTTTTTAATTGTCTATTTATATTTTTCTGAGTGGCCCGTGATCATGTTTCAATAATGAAACATGATCAAAGGTAGCCTATTTTTCTATCAAACTGTTCGTTCTGAAGTTCAGTATTTAGCTTGGCATATACTCGACGAATCAACAAGAAAATTGAATTCGACAAACTGTGGGGAAATTAAAATTAAATGGGGCAAATTAATCAGTAGAGGTAGTCTGCATGCAAGGTGAAAAGGTCAGATCACTCAGATAGATTTTCGCAATAAATCGGGTGGCGGGACCCCAAGATTAAGTAGAAGAAATTCACTTTTTAGCATTGTAGCATTGTTTGACAACGAGATTAAAAAAGAAACCGGAGTGTCCGAGTGAACTTAACCAAACCTGTTTGCCATTTTACGGTGCACTTCCGTTCCACTTAAACCAACAAGTAAACGTGGCCAACATCACGTATACAATTTAAATTACTATGCCTGGTTTTATTTTTTTATTTAGGGCGTGGTTGATTTTTGCATGATCGTCTGGTGCGTTGCCAGGAACCTCGCTGTGGTCATCGGATGCATATCCTCGCGCAACTTCCCCCTCCTTTCCTCCTCCAAAAAAAATTCTGAATTTAATTAGCGCTGCATCATTAATGTTTGAGTCACATAAGTTATCGGGAGCACGGTTTCACGTATGTGAAGTTTTCTAGTGTGTGGGGTGTTTGAGGATAACCGGTGGCGGTAACGGAATGTGTTTTTTTTATTCACTCTTGTCACTACAACGTTTACCAGACTACCGGCAGGGTTTCCTGTAGATTCAAGAACATAGTCGGAAATCCGTGCATAAATTATGTCCTGGGTTTTCTTGTATTTATGTTTTATCTTTTCTTTCAGGAGGGGGCAGAAAAAGCCTTGTTCGGGTGCACACAAACCAGAGTCTACGCGTTTTAAGAAAGGATGAAAACTTTTCAACTTTCTTAGCATTGTGATCGATCTCCGTATGGTGAATTCCTGCTGAAATTCAGCTTTCTGAGAGAGGGTTCTCACGGGGCTTTCACTAATTGGGTCAATGCTCAAGACCATAAAACCTGGTTTCTTCAAAATTGCGCTAATGGGAAGCTATTTTTAGGTCCTTCATGGGCTATTCTTGGGACCTGCTGACCCATTTTTGTTCCTGAACGGTTTGACCGCCCATGCATGGGCAATCACCGATGCGGTCTGCAAATGATCAAGCAAGCGTACAGCAGCAACATTTTATTAGATGATGAAGCGCTGAAAATCACATTCCAGCACATTGGTGTCAGTAAATAAAACACACCAAAACACAGACAGATTGTTCGATTCTTCGCATCATTTCAAAAATTCAATTTTCAGGCAGTGGTGGCATCAGCTGTTTGCTTTGCCGAAACGCAGTCGAAGTTTCCTTATCAGCTGATGGATTTTCTGGGGCGTTCAAGGTGACTGTGCACTAACCTATTTCGGCGCTCGTATTTGCACTAGGGCCGTGCTTTCTAGGGCATTCGGTCAAAACGCTTTCCTTGACTCTTTTTTTCGCTGTTTGCAAAATGGAGATCGATCATCGGAAACTTATTTTAGCATCATAGCATTACCTGCTTGATGCTTGCGAACAAGAACGGGCGTCTATTGCGCTGGGTGCATCTCTCTCTCTGTGCTGGAAATTTATTATCTGCATGGCTTTCGTATTTAAGTGACGCCAAGCATAAATACGCAGTTGAGGGACCGTACTACTTCTTTGGTACTACCGCAGCATTTCTGGACACGATACTTTTATACAGTAAAAAAAAACTCCAACTATTAAGGCTAAAGAGCGTCTACTGTACGAACCGAGGCTAACTGGTAGCGAGCTCATGTCACGTCTCTGGTTAACTTTAATGTGGTCTGCAGCATTTTTAACGATGCATTGTACATGGTGGCCTATCATTTTTCAGTGGCTTTTTTTTCGGTCTGTCAGGAAATGCACACATTCTTTCTTGCCTAATGGATTGCACCAAGTCTTCTTCGCATCGCATTTGGTTCGTTAAGCACAATAAATTTGGTTATAAAGTTCGCTTACCTCAGGGTTTGTCGTGTTTTATCCACGGTATTTTCTGATGTTTATCCCAAGTATATTTCGACAGTTTCGTAGACCATCATCCGCCAGCTGTTATTTGGGCAAGTAATTCGTCTGCTTTTCCCGTCTTTTCGCTGCAACATCACCGATGGCTGTCCTCGGCGATGTCCCGAGCAACTTCCCCGCACCAACGGCTTAAAAAAAAACGGACTGAGGTTCTGTTAGCAATGCTCGGGATTCCAGCACCTCACAGCGTGTTTCGTTTGTCAGCGTCAACCGACCGAAATAACATTTATGAAAATGCAAGGAGAGAACGAGTGACGGAGGGAAAACCAAAGATGATCAAGAGCACTGTTTGAGTAGGCAGGCGTTGCTGGGTCACGTGCCAACAAGCAATCTCTTTCATTGGTCGAACGTGAGAGATGCTGCGGAGTGGAAACCACACGATTGGCGAATTTCCTTTGCACAGAGACGAAGGCAAGGCAAGGAGAACTGAAAGCAAAGAGCTGACAGTACATGCTTGTATTGTATGCGTCGTAGCTTGATTCGGACATTTGAAACGATGATATTAAATCGTGAACATCACATATTTGAGATCATCGACTTTGAAATCGTTGGTTTTCGAAACCAGTTCTGTAACTCTTACTCCTGGATGGTGGGAACGTCAGAGCGGAGAACCAGAGTAAATGGCGACAGACATTGTATACTGCCCTTAAAAAACTTTATAAACTTAATAAATTGGGAATAAAAATAGTGCAAATCAATAAATACCTATAATAAAACTTTTTTTTATACAGGTGGTTTCTCGCTTCTCAGTGAAAGCTGGTGATAATGACATTAACCAAGCAAAAACACACACGTGCACGATTTAGAAGAAAATAAAGTTCATTTGAAATTTGCTGATGGTCCAGTCCATCAGCCATGAAACTCCATAAAATACCCCCAGTTGATTATGTTATTAAGGCTGCACTAAACGCATGCCCAACATGCAAAAAAGTGAACCGTACATTTTTGCTTCAAATAATTATTATTTTCGGTAAATTTACGTTACCCAATGTAGAATTTTTCGTCCACTAAGGTTTCAGCTATGGCTTATAATTTAAAAATGCCCCGTTTAATTATAAAAATTCAGACATTTGAGAAAGTTATGCAACTTTCCTAACACGGGGCTTTCTTGCATTGCAACCTCGCATTGTGGGTTGTGTAACGTATATATACACTTGGTTTTGATAAATAAACGGGGCATTTTGAAATTATAAAACAAAGCTTAAACCCTAGTCATCTAGTGCAGTGGTCCCCAACCCATGGGCCGCGGACCGGTACCAGTCTGTGGATCAAATGGTACCAGGCCGCCCAAGGAACATGAAATTATTCTCATTGATTTAGCGTTCTAGTAAGTTAAAATATTAAATCACATTATATTCATTTTTTGGTGTAACTGTATTTTATTTTGAAGGCATGTTTAAATACAATTAAATTAAAA
>JAQIXS010006646.1:0-10347 GCA_034700785.1 Rossiulus vilnensis | reverse complement strand
ATTTTTCCGATTTTAAATCGGACATTTCGTTGCTGAGAAAAACATGTTTTTCCTGATTCAGGATGGTGAGTCGAATTTTTTGCACTCAAGTGTATAATGTAAAATAACTAAGCCCGAGCCAAAAAAAAGACATCAACCTTGAAATACTGCCTCAAAAACGTGTTATAGTTGCTAAATTTATTTTTTCTATGAATGTCCGGTTTATTTGTATAAGAAACAATTAAACACTTATAGGAAACACATATTTCGGAATTCGCATCACGTTTTTTTTCTTTTCATCAAAGTTATTTTTGTTGTTCTTTCAAATTATGAAAACTTACACAGACCCTAGTGGACAACCTACCCCACGCAGGAAAACAAACTTAGAAATTTTAATAAATATTTGAATCTAAAACATAGGAGTAATCCTTTTGCATATTGGGCATTGTTTCGGCTCAGCTTGTAAAACAACATAAGCATACATGTAAGTACATAAAAGTAGAACATTTATATTAATGAATATAGTGTTTTGTATGCATGTATCACACGACATAATGTACGTAAAAACATAGCGATGCTTTGATTGCTTGTATCTAAATTTATACAAAAATGTCGTTTCCTTTTAAACGATGCATACGTCCGAGGCTTTCCTACTGCTAACTGAATTTTGCAAAGATGGTCACCGGCTCACAACGCTAATATTTTTTTTTTATAATTTAATAAGTTTTAAAGGCAGCATGGTCCAGTCAGCGTAAGTTAATCGCGAGACGAGGTTTCTGATTTATTCGCCATTCGCTAATGCGCACGAACAGAACGAACGATCTTGTGAATTATTTAATCGCTCCAATTTCGTTGCGCAGAAATGGAGGGAAATGAGATCATAAATTAGCCAGAAAATTCAGGATGAAGTACGGCCACGAGTGCCGTAAAACCATCTGACAGGCAGCTCGTTCGCCGAAGAACAAGACAGGGGTCATTCATTAAAGATGCCCGCCATATCGTCATTTGCATACGACGCCCAAAAGTGCGAGAATTTTTTTGCATAAACATTCAATTGAACTGCGCTGGAGTAAAAAAAAAGATACGCGAAGCCACTTTCTGTAGGTGAAGGTGAATTTATTTGCGATGCAAGAGCGCGAAACCACCTGGTGAGGATCAGCTCTCAAATCAAACCACTTTCGGAAAGATAAAACGAAACCCATAAATAAACAAGGCGCACATCCCCAACATGAGCAATCCATAATGCAAAACTGGTAACAGGTTAGACCGTAACATAATCGACTAATTTCTATTCGGCGATAACGACATACGCCAACCCCCTCGACTTGGGCACCCCAGTCTCCTCAATATGAGTTTTCAAGTAAATAAGAGCTTCCATTCCTTACGTTGCGACATTTTTGTTTTCATTTTAGTGGTCAATTGTACACCATGTGATAACAACAACAAAATACACATCCACACAGTCAATCTTAGCAAATAGTGTCAGTAATACTGATCGTATGCATCGTATACGGTCAGATGGATTAAAGTTTAGAATCAAACGATCATCCTACTTCTTCTGAATTTTCAGGGTAAGCAATAAGATAATGACGGTATTACTGACTATGTGTCATTGTAACCTAGAACTACCGCCAGAGGGGCACATGCTTTCTCATTGGCTGGATTTTGAGCCTAAGCTCGGAAAGGCGTCTGCATGGCTACGCACACCCTTTTTCATTACGATCCTTGGTATTCCTTTCGTCAAGCAATGAAGTGCTCATCGTGACAGTATTACCAGTACTAGCCTGATCGGATATCGCAAAAATGCTCAGCTCAAACGTCAAATCATACGAGTCATCAGTCTGAAATCCAGCATATGATCAGTACTGTTGTCAATATTTACTGAAATGGCATGGGCAGATGTCCAAAAAACGAATAGACAGATATCATTTGAAAGCTCAGTGCCCAACTAGGAGGGTCGACCGCAGCAGTGATGGAACATGGGGATTTCCAATTTCCAAATTATATATTCGCAATTATATTTAATAGACTGTTTAGAAGCGCAATCATTGTAATCTAAGAAGCGAAGTGCTCTGGAAATAAAGAGCAAGGTGCTTGTGAAGGCAGTTAAGGACAGAGGCCTAGGTGCGCTTTGCTCGATTAGCGCCAGCATCACCTGCTGATCTCCATTGCCATAAATAAAGATTTGAGCATTTGGAGGGGAAGTCCAGGCAGAACGATACATTTTGCGCGAAAAAATTAACGAAGAGAAATCGCTAAAGCCCTATCTGCACACCTCGTTGAAGTGGTAGGAAACGTCAGGTGAAAGCCTGATTTAGGTGAAAACCCCATGCAGGCAGCTGAGAAATTACGGCAGTGTTACCAATTAGCTCCCACAGGAAAATGACACTTCGCTGGCCATTGCCGTGTTTTGTTAACAACATGAGGGAGAGAGGAATTCGCCGCGGCGCCCTTTTTTGCACCTGAAAATTAGTTGAAAAATTGCGAATGCAGCTCGTGGTACGTTTTAACGCCTCGGTGCGTCTGCAATGTGCCCCCTTGAACTCTGTTCAATTTTTGCCACGGACGTTTAACGCTCATGCAACCACAACAAATATCCAGCAATAATAGTTTGTTGGTGCTCGAACTAAGAGAGGGAAAACGATGTGTGCGAAAATAAAATGCTTTGGTACACCCGAATGTGTATTTGAAGGCAATGCGAGTTTAAATCATCTTGCAATTCAGAGGTGTCTTGTGCATCAGTAATAATCGCCAAAAATAAGCTCCTCCTTCCCAAACTTTCTCCTAACAATGGGAAATAGCACAACAGTTTCTATTCATGTTGTCCAGCATGTTGTATAGGATTTCCAGCCATTTTAACTTAATAACTTCAACATTATTTAACAAAAATCACTGCCAAATTTGTCAATAGATTTGTCAATATTTTTCAATCAATTGTTAATTGATTGAAAAATATTGACAAATCTAATTACAGCAACATGATTGTCAGACTTTCTAAATTAAGCAAAACCGTATTAATCAGAAGTCTGACATTAACGTTACTGTATTTAGGACAACATTATGTCACTAATTTTTACTAATTTATTTCCCCTTTAAATGTTTGTCATTTCTATGCATGATTTAATTTTGCATTGTTGAAGAAGATTGTTTACTTCTGTGATGCTTATGAAGTCCTATAATAACTCAGCATTTAATACGAGAAGATGAAATATCACAACTTCTAGAGCACATTTGAACACACAAATTTAAATACCAATTTTGGGCTATTTCTAGAGACAAGCTAATTTCTTTCTTAGCCTATGATGGAAAAATATCAACGACTGCATCTCACGATGAAACGCTGTCGATCATCAGTTTAACGCATTTGAGCTAAACTCTTTTAAAGAAAATCTAATTACATTTCCAGGAGACAATGATCTTTCTCTCACGCAGAAACAATGAGAAAACCAACATGGATCGGTTACTTGGATTAAGAACATGGAAAATAAAGCTCGCATTTAGCGAAACGACAAAACAAATCGTATTAGCATATTTGCAAATTGGAAAAAAATATGACGTGAAAATGTGCTCATAAAGCCTAATCACATTTTAAAACAAAGTGAAATCATGTCAAATCGAGTGTTAAATGGGACATTCAAAATAACACCAACAGAGCCATTTTGCATTGTAATAAAATCCGAGATAAACCATCAAATGTATCAAAAATATCTACTCTACTCTAATCTATTCCGTATCCAACAGTCAGCATACATGTAAAGTGTATAATACTGCCAAGGGGTAGGTGCGTGAATATTTTGTCGTCCAACTTAAACTTACAGTATCATCATTCAATGCCCAGTGAGAACAGAAATAAATCACTCTTTATTTCGAAATGACGCTTATGGAAAATAGAACGGATAAGGAATACTATCGCAAATATGATAGCCCTTATTTAATAAACCAGCCTAATAGAACAGACAAAAACAACGTCATGAAAAGTAAAACAGGTATTCATGACCCGTATACGTATACATGGATACTGCCGCATATCAAAGACACCAAAACTTAGGGGAAAAAACTATAATAATTGGGTAAATGTTTGGCAGGAGAATAAAAGAGTCAATTATGTTAACAAGATACGAAAAATATTACCGTTCTGCAAGCTCGGCTTTTTTAAAAAAATATGTTTCAGGCGAATTTTGTAATGAAAAAAAAAAGGGGATTGGAGACTTTTTCAAGGCACACAGCTACTAAAATTCAACTATCTGCAGCCAATGTTATTGCAAAGGAGAGCTATAACTAGGTCGGTGACATTTTCTTCTTTATTATTAATGTATACATGCATATTCTCTGCAGAATAACTTTTTGAAGATACGAGAGACAAATGCATGCCTACATCGGCACAGAAAGAAAAAAAGATCTAAAGTTGCCTTAAGCAATATGTGGATACATTTCAAAAACTGCACTTCAAAGCGTAATGGTAATTAAATCTAAGAAAGAAACTTCATACAGCGGTTTATCAAGGCTTTCCATAGGAATTCAGATCTTGCGCACTGCCTACATTTTTTAACGTCTAACGTTAAAAAAATGTAGGCAGTGCTTAGTGAAGGGAAAGCTGACGAACTTTCTTCGTATCTTTAGAAAACTACTAACTGTATACACGTAGACCTACACTTTCTTATTAAGGCCATGATACAGTGTACATTGAATATTGCTTTGCGCCTTGGCTATGACATGTACTTGGAATATTTCTGTTTTCACAAACATATCATTGAACAATATTTTCTTTGCATGCTCTTGCATTTTCTTTAATGATTATGAGTCGTGAATATGGAACTTGAACTAGTAATTGAATTTATGTTAATGAAAAAAAAACACAATATAAATGGACGATACGTGAACTCCATCCAGTTATCATACCATTCTAATAAAAAAAAATGCTTATTTTGGAACAAAAAATACGTCATTCTGATGAATACACTTGTAAATAAAGTCGTTTGAAAACCGAAAAGCTGGACGTATACATCGAGAGTTCTGAGGTACGAGAGCCCGATTTTTTTAAAACAAATTATTCGATTCCCATAACTATTGAGACTAGTCCCACCTCCATTTGGAGCCTGGATAGTACACTTATTGTATAGAATTTATACACGCTGAGAATGAAAGAAATTATAAGGGACAAAATGGATGTCACTAATAAGATAAACATGGATTTTATTAAACCAGGGAATTTTTAATAATTTATACATGTATAGAATCCAGACGATTAATTCTACCTAGCTTTCAAAAAATCTCTCGGTGTTTCAGAAGTAACTTTGGTGGAAATCCATCACTTTTAAATGCAATTTCCTCGATCCAGAGCTCTGTAGGATTGGCAGTGGTAGCGATTCGTATATATAGTGGCGCTTTAATTCCAAAACCATTGGCTAAGGGTGCGAATTGGCACGTTGTCTGGCATTTTTAAGTAGCCGAGCTAGGCGAGGAACCTTATCGGCACCACTTTGCGTGCCAAGAAATCGAATTTGCCAGAACCAATCAAGTTAATACGAAAAATTAAATAAAGCGAAAAGAGCAAAAATAATTTGTACCTTAGTCATGAATGCCAAAACGTGTTGGATAATGCATACGTTGCAAGCAACGGCACTTAAGACGACAACTTTTGTATGCTTCACAACCCATGCTGCAAATCCCGATTAAATCTATTCGCAGATATGGAAATGTGCGCAGTAAAGATGATAAAAAACACACACAAAGGAAATTAACGCCACGACATCCAATTAGTGACTGTTCGTCTGACATCGATAATAAAAAATAAAAATAGGTTGACAAGAAAAAATTTATCTGCAAATAAAATCGCCAACAGCAAATGGCAAATTCAACGACAAGACGTGCTCGTTTGCCGGTGTTTTTATTGAACGTATAAATTATAAATGCCGGAGATTCCCAGAGATAAAATACCGCCCAACCAAATTCGGCCATCGAAATGGCACTGACCATAACAAATGTTTTTTACGCTCATTTAACGAAGCAACAAACAGAAGCCAGTCAAAATGCGCAGGTGGAAACGGATGCAATGAAATCGATTGGCAAAATTCGATAAGAATCTACCAAACTTCTTTACCTGAAATGCTGCCAGATCAGAGCAAAGATTACACCGAATTTAATGAAAGCAACTGTAAAATACGTGTAAAATGTGTACATAAACAACAAAAAGAAACAAATGCTTGAAATTCCCATACACATACTTGTATAAGTATACTGGGAACTTCGCTGATAAGATTGTCATCGCAATTCATAAGGTAAGAACGAGAAAACAAAAGGACAATAAAAAACCACTTCATAATTTCTCAATTTGTAATTGAGCTCTGGGTGTATGCTACGAGGCATAACTGAAGCACCGATTAATGCATGCATCTTTAAGGATATCAACATGTGTTAAATAACTTCGAATAATTACGCACGAAAAGAACAATGATTGCCAGTGCTTTCCTTGTGTTGAAGGTACTTATTTTACATAACATTCTGATTAGCTGAACTTGTTACAGATGAATCGAAGAAATGCATTCATTTAAAAATGATAATAAATTACAAAGATAGTAAATTTCAAATTACATGCAAGTTAGTAATAATCCAATTTTCGATATTAATGTTATGAAATTTACAATTTGTAAAGGTATTAAAAATGAAGATGTAGATAGTCAGTGATTTACAAATCACAACAAGTATACTTTACCAATACTATTTCTAAGAAACAAATTTCAAAAACAGACGGATTCAAATCCATCTTAGCGGTGCCTGGTGTTTAGCAACACAACAGTCAATATTACATTTTTTTTCTAAACTAAGCAATGCGGACAATTTAGCAATACTACTTTCGAAACGCTGCCAGCTATTTAATCTTCAGTGAGATATGATTTAAAAATGCATACCTGCGCCATTCTTAATTACATTTGTCTGTAACAAGAACGCAATATAAAAAGACGAAATCCTACCTCGACGTTAGCTATAAATGCCATTATTAAGGATGGCAGATATATATCTATATTCGCCAAAGTTGAAACCGGAAATTTCTCGTAGCTACCAAGCATTTGGAATTTCAATCGAGTTCTCAAAAAGCAATGTCTCTCATGGGGCAAAGTCTAAGCCGCTCATTCGATACGGCAAGCAATAAAAGCAGAAAAAATTCTTCATTATAATAAGTATCGTATGGAAAACTATTATTATGGCCTATTACAATTAGTTTCTAACAAGAAACTGCGTACAGAGCTAATCTCAACGACAAGACTCGCTTTGAGAAAACATCCAGACGTTTCAAAATTGCGAGGGTAGGTTCAAAAAGTCATAATACATATATACTCGCTCAATTTTAATATAAAAAAACTATATATATACATTGCATCTGATAATCTGAATGCAAAACCAAAGGAACTCATAATGGCATTCCATTTGGAGATTTTCAACCGAAAGAACAACATGCAAGACGGTAAAAGTTCGAATGCAATGTAATTCAACTCAAGTTTCTATACAGTCAATAAATAAAAGGGAGTTGAAATTACATGTACATGTAAATACCTATAATCGGATTTACACAATAAGAAAATGAGCTTCAACCAATCAGATATATTCAGCTCATAGATCACGCCTTCCGTTGGAAAATTGAGTCACAGAACAGGAAAGATTAATCCCACAACAGGCTCATTCTTTCTAATTGCCTACCTGTATTTTTATATCTGGATCAATCCAGATTTGTTTTAACTACCTGTCTTTGCAAATTTAGATATGATAGTATTTTACTTAATTTTATTCTGACTGGCTATTGTGTAAGTGTTGTTGTACAACCATCAAATGACCTTTTCCCTTTAGAAAAATAAACTTATTATTATTATTAATGGGCCATTAAAATTCCCACTTTCTTCTTAAGTTAATCCGACTATAGGTACATGAGTTAGACTTTTAGCACCTAATTTTGATGACCAACTTGATGCTTTATTTTGCAAGAGAATGCCAAATTCTAATTTAATACAAAAAATAAGGTCAATAATATGGCTCCGAATAAGCTTGAAATTCCACAATTAGAATGACATGTTTATCCCTTGGTGGTTACACTAAAGGATTCTCTCAAAGGATTGAAATGTTAAGAAGCTGACCAAAAATAGTGACATCCAAATAAAATGCGCCACTAAACAACGCAATGTTGTTCTACGCATGATATTGAATTTTCGGAAATAAACAGCTGCTGGAATTCCATTAGATTAGTAGGTCTTTTTGAACGTTCAAGCCAAGTGATGCATCGTTTTTTGTTGTACATGTACATTAAGGATTCCGTTATCAAGTACATAAATATGAGGATGCTTTTATTGTTCTAGCGATATAACATATGCTTTAAACATACATGTACATGTATTTGTAACACAACAATGGCGAATAATTGACACACGATACATTTCGAGTTCACAACTGCAATGTCCTAAACACGACTATAAAAAAAATCCGCCGTTCTTGCTGCTTTATCTCACGGACCTTGCTACTTCTCTAACTTGTAAGTTGAAGAGGTAGCTTTATGCATGAACATAACAATAAAAACAAAAAGTGCTTCGTCTAGTCTCCTTTCCAAGACACAGCATCTCAAATATGCAATGCCCTGTTTTGCCCTTTGGATGAGTTTGAATTATCCGTTCAAATGCACCTCATCCGCCACTATTTCTTGAAAGCCAATAGGTATCTCCGCTTACAAATTCCGTCTTCAGTCTGTTTACTATATTTTCAAAAGCCATGCACATTAATTCACAAAACGACGAAGAATTAAGCGATAGGCAAGTCCCGTGCACGCAGCCCATTTCTCCGCCATTTTTACTTTTAATTTTACTGCTGGCTTACATATCTTTTACATTAAAAGCGCGGCTTAATATGCATATAAAATCAAGTCTTGGAGGCATCAGATATGCGCATTCAGCTTGCGCGCATCAAATTTATACGGCAAATTTGCAAAAGTGCATGCAGATGCACATATAAGCCATAAATGCGGTACTTTATGCTTTTACCCAGCTATCGTATAGATTTGTACACCGTCGGTATTAGCAAACATGCCATTGGACGGAACAGAATGCCGAGAGGAAGTGCACAAAGACACGCATGCAGGGTCGTTGGCGCTGGCTTCCAGCGCCCAAAATATGCGAATTGCCAAAGCATTCAGTGATTCCTAGCCCATTTTATGGCAGCGGAGGATTCCTGATAAGGGATTCATGGACAAAACTAATTTCGGGCGAAGCGGCTGAAGACTGATGAGTTTCAAAAACCAAGTGAGGCATAAAATTTCCTTTATTCACAAAATAAAAGTTGGTGAGATGATAAGGTGCGCCTTGAGGGGAAATGCGAAACGCTTCTCGAAAGGAAAGTATTGTGCGCTTAAATATTATTCTTTCATTTGGCTAAGATCATTGTGAGCCAATTTCCAGGGGATTTTCGACGAACATTAGACGCGGGCTTAAATGGTTCCATTACAACCTGTATTGTTGGCTTTGGACTCGAATTTCAATCATGTTCGGTGAAACATATTAAACGGGAATTCCTGCGTAAAAATGCACTCCTGAGAAATGTTAGCAATATTACCACGGTGAGATTCGCCCAAGAAAAATCAGTTTTGAGCAAGAGGAATTAATATGAGGCTTATTACATCGGTTGTTGCATACCAGAAAGTTGGCATCTCCACGAAAAATTAGCATCCAAAATATTTCAATTTCAAACCACTATTTTCCGTTCCAAGGTTTACCATCGACCGACTTGGAAATTCCATCGCACTCAAGACGAACAAAAACGATGAAAGTCATCATGGAGTATGAGGAGGACATGGAACAAATTTCCGATGGCGCCTTGCATGGCCAGAATCGTGGTATAAAAATGGCTTCAAAGTTTTCGTGCCGTAAGCATTCTCGGCATTCTTTATGGTTTTGCAGCGACCATTGACAGTTCAACAAAAGTTTTCCAGAGAAATTTATGACGACGATGAAAGCGGACCTCCTGCTTCCAAAACTGCACAACCTTTGGGGATTTGTGGTCCGGCAACGAACAGCAACAGCAGGCATTTGCTCTGGAAATGCTGGAGATGGAAGCATCGCATCAAGCTCTTAAAGTTTACGAGTCAGTGAACAACTCGGCGCTAAAACCAAATATGAAATTTGTGGCGAAAATATAACAAAGCCGGTAGAAGCGAGTCGAAAAAAAAGAGGCTGGTGACAATGAAATTGCGAAACGGTAACAAAACAAAAAAACAACATACTATTTGTGGGGATAAAGTTTTAATTTTGGACTGGCACCAAATCGTCAGTACCTTAAGAGTTTTTATTAATTTAACTGAAATAAACAGGTGTGCTCTGTTAAATAATTACTGCA
>JAQIXS010006645.1:0-10348 GCA_034700785.1 Rossiulus vilnensis | reverse complement strand
CGGGTTATCTCCACGTTTACCATCGTTAACCCCAGGTTAACACGTACTGTACTACATAATTCGTCAAGTGGCCAGCAAGTACTTGTGCAACCCACGTAGCGGATCCGTCATCTGGGAAGTTTGAGAAACACCGTTTTCACGCATTCAGACCGCGCGATCAGGTGTGTGTCGTGGGTCCTGCATGCAGGGTTCAGCCAGAATTTGGTACTTGGCACAGCGCGCTTCAATGTGCGTGGCCACCTGATGAATCCTACGAGCAGGAGTGGGGGAGGGAAGGAAGAGGTGAAAAAAGACCATCAACGGTCAACTACCTGATCACCGGTCAGCGCGTAGCAAGTGAGCAGCCCTCCGATGAAGCGGATGTTGGTCTCGAACACGGACAGCTCCGAATTCTGCGTGGAAAAGAATCGCTCGAGTTTAAAACTACATGGACCGCGGACATTTGACACAAAATAAAACCCGGATGCTCTCCCCGTCTTACGCTTCCTTCCAGGTTGAGGTTTTCGGCGATCCAGTCCCTGCCCAGCTTGTACTCGTCCATCATGCCCATGATGTAGAGCGTGTCCAGCCCGTCCACTATGGTGGCTCCCAGAGACGTCTTGCCGAAGATGCCGGCCGAGTGGCCCCTCTTGCTCACCGGCTTCAGCTCGTTTTTGCCCCAGGCGTGGCGCACGTAGCTCTCCCACGCGTGTTTCATCATCTGGACAGAAAAAACAAAAGAAAAACATGACATTAAAATCGAGCGGATTATAACAGGTCGCCATTGAATTAATTAAGAGAAGGGGGTCGAACCATCCCCACACCCCCAAACAAAACGATGCTGGCCAGAGATTTCAAATCTGAACGAACATCAGGTTTTATAATCTGTCCATTGTTTTTCTAAAGTGCAATTGTTTCGGAGGGATTCCATCCCGAACGATGGGCTTAAAATTGTTTCACTGATTTGAAATAAAGATTTTCAATCTAAGACCACGTTTTTTTATATATATATATTTTTATATGTAATGTATTTTCAATCGGTTTCAACCCCTCGGTCAGCATGATCATTGATCATATTAAAACTGCAAAATGGTCTCCACATTAGGAATGACTTAAGCACATGGCGTTTCACACGTTTCGGACTTTTTTATATCACTCTTAGACTTAAAGAGTCTAAGAGCAATGTTTTTTTTGGTGTCTATGAAGCTGAGACTACATTAAAATCAGTAATTTTTTCCAAGACTCAACGTTTTTAATGACCTAGGCGCATGGTGTTTCAGACATTTCGAGCAAATTTTACTTGATCAATCTAAGAACCGTATTTTTTAATTTAAATATACATGCATATAATGTATATATATTCATGCGGTTTCAGCAGTGTCTATGCGATTCTTCGATTACATTAAAATCATTGACTTTTCCAGGACCCCACATTTTTAACGGTGTTTTAACGCATTTTAACCAAACGTTTTCATGTTTTTGTTTCAAGCAGTTGACAGTAGGAACAAATTTTAAAAAACCATACAAAAAAAAACAAATTTAAAAAAAAAAAAACATACACTAAAAATGCATTAAAAGCATATTTTTCTCGTTTTCAAGGACTTTTTTAGATTAAATTTTAGGACTATTTTATGATTTTTTTCTCAAAAGGTAAAGCTTTAGGATGTCATTTTATTCCCTTTTCATGTCTGTTTTTTAATACAACTACAACAACAACAACAACTTTAATTATGATTATTCTTTTTTTTAATAGGGCAACTTATTTAATCAATTCAATTAAGGCATTGTTGTCAAACTGCATCTGTTTGACAACACACAATACGCAGAGTTTGAATAATTTGAAACATTAATAACGGTTTCAATGTTGAATTGTTAAGCAGTTTTAGGACTTTTAAAAAAATATTCAGGACTTTCGTTTTTTTATCACTTTTTTTAAGGACTTTTAGGAATTGTTTGTCAACCTGTTGATCACTCAAAACCTCCACTTCTTCTCTGGGACAACGCTTAAATAAGATTTAAGCTATGCAGGAAGAAACTCCTTAACATGTACTACCACCACGAATTTCATATGTTTTTTTTCTTTAAAATAATAATAATAATAATAAATTCCTCCCAACCAGCGACCTTGGAAGCGCCTGCTTTCCTTGAAGTCACTCAAAACGATTCCCTTTTGGAATCACGCTAAACAGTCACGAGTACTCTGACCATAACCAAATCACCAAGGAACTTTATCACCATTATCGTTGTTTTATAACATGCATTATTATTGTTATTATTTTCACAGATGGACTCCCTCACGCAATCGCACCGTGTAAAGTGCTTCCTGTTAAATTCATCGTCCGAAACTCGCCCGAAAATGGGATCAATTAACCCAGGTGATGACCAAGAGGAGTGACCAATCAGAAACGAAAACAACCACTTGTTGTATCTGATGGACGTCCTTTATGGACAGCCCCCCGTGACAACAATGGCCACGTCATATAATAATATAATAATAATAATTAATAATATAAATATATATAATAATATATAAATATAAAAAATAAAGTATATATAAATAAATAATATATAAATATAAAAAATAAAATATATATAAATAAATAATAATATAAATAATAATAATAATATACACAATAAGTCAATATTAGCAAGGACCAGATCCATTGTTTTTCAACCTCCTACGTGTGTTTATACAGGTGGATATTTAATATTGAATGCATAATTATAGCAGGAGGATAATTAATTTTCTTTATTCAGTTTATTCAGCTTTGTTATTGTCAAAAATTGTAACGAAATGAAATTAAAAGTGAGTAACTATGCGGCATACCACGAAGAAACTACAATCAAGAGTTGGTGCTAAAATATAAAAACAAACCCAGTAAATTTTTCCCTGACTTTTAGACGATAATTTCTGCAGCAAAAACATAAAAAATGGATATTTATTCACGACAAACTAAATTATTGTTATTTACTAACAATTCCTAGCATCTTTCATTAGACGTGACACTCAAAAAAATTCGGTGCATTTTAAGCGATTTCCCTGATTTTTCCAGTAAACACCGAATTTTCCCTGACTATCCACGACCGGTTTTTGCTATTCCCTGACTTGAAAAAAAAAAAACTTAAAAGAATGCAATTGTGGGTACGAATTACAAAACATCTGATGAATGTGTTTTGTCATTCGCCATATACTTCCTGAATGAACATAAATTCTTTGCAAATTTTCATGTCCTTTGTTGTTCGCTTCCAGGTATAACAATGAGAATAATTCACATTTCTTTCGTTTTTTGTCGACTGACCCACAGTCATAATAAGGTCATCATCAGCCAGGAATTAAAACCGGATCAGGATGAAACAAAAGACTTTAAGGCTTAGCCTGACACCATTCATTTCAAAATCATTTTCAAAATATAAAAATACCTGTGCAGTGGAACATGGATAATATTTGATAAGTGTCGACAAATAATTAAAATTTCCATTAAAAAAAATTAAATATAATGTATTTCCATAATAAAACTGTCATTTCTCAAACAACGGCATAAATTCACGTTAAAAATATTTCGCGATTTCGAGTGACTAATTTTGAAAATGTGGTTTTGTACTTTAATAAAAAAAAATTCAAATGACAATATAACTTACAGTAAATTTTAAATTTTTTTAAAAAACAACAAATTATTTGCAATGTCAAAAATGCAGCTCTTCCCAAAAAATTAAAACGTGAGATTTTCTTCTTAAATTCTTATTTACATAAAACCGAACATTAAACGACAATAAAAATCAATATCTATAGCGAAATATATTTCCCATTTCGTTCTGTATTTCTATGTTGTCCATATTATTACTGAAACTTAATACATTTATTTATAAATAATGTACTTTTTTGAAGATGCCATCTTAAAAAAAAATCTAGATATATTTATATTTTTAAATTATACATGTACATATAAACTATAAAATGTACAAAAAATATCAAACAATAATTGGCTCTTAGCATCCCCCCATTTAAACGAAATTTCACGATAAATAAACTAATGGATAACTTCAAACTTAAAAAATAATTCCTAAAACACCATAAATTTAAACTTCAGAATATAAATCTAAGAAGAAATAGGTCAATAAAAATATCTAAATAAAATGAGAAAGAATTTTTTTAAAATAAATTATTTTTTGCTCCTTATTACAACATTTTTCAAAACAAACATATACGCACGTAGTGCAATAATAATTATAAATATATGGGGGGTTCTGCCCCTTAGTAAGCCTTAAACAATATCCATCCTAAGCCTTCCGGAAAACAAAAAAAAAATCAATTTTCAGCTAAATAAATTCCCGTTTATTTACGAAAATTGTTGCCACACGACGATGGCATAAAGCGACGAAAAGATTTTGCGGAAAATGAGAAACAGCTGGCGGCAATTTCAGCGAAATTTAATTTATGGAGGGAAAAAAAAAAAGTGGAAAGCAAGTGCATCATTTTCAAATGGATAGAAACACGAGAGGGAGTCGTACCGATGTCTCATTATTATCATCATTATTATTATCCGAATTTATTACAAAAAAATGCATTATATACGAACGCCATATGGCAGCATTTACACGATATATCCTAACACACCAGGGATATAATTCCCATTAATAACGACAAGAAACAAGGGCAAGTCTGACTCCTAAGTAAACACCACTTCCTAGAGGCATCAAAATAAATTCACTTTGTTCATCAAAGTAGATATCTTAATTTAAAATCGAATTCGCTAATTTTGTGAACCATTTATCGCTCTTTTAAAATGCGCCCAAATAAGACTAAATTCCCTCATCAGTATCTCAGGTGAAAAGCCTTAAACAAAAGCCTTGTCACTACAAGTTTCTGCAGGGAATGCGATTCTTTAGAGATACCACTAAACATACTGATGTCACTATGCAGTATGTAGTGATGTCACTAAGCATACTGATGTCCCTATGCATACTGATATCAGTAGTCCAAAAAAACACGATATATGTCACTATGCATACTGATATCAGTAGTCCAAAAAAGCCACTATATGTTACTATATATACATGTACTTGTATTGGTATCACTATAAAATTATCATCCAAGATTTCATTAAGCATACCGATGTAAGCAATGTAAAAAAATCACTATACTTCTATATAGTGATATCAGTAAAGAATAACACACTGATCTTTTCGGGTAAGGAGGGGGGGGGGGGAAGTTTGTACTACTGATATCAGTTTACTTAGTGACATCACTACGATAACATCAGTGATATCACTTCGCAATCACCCCTGGTAGTCACCATAAAACTGTTTCTGCAGGAAATGCGATATTCTGAGATGTATTTTCAAACTGTTCCTCCTACGAAATTCGAGAGGAATTCATTATCACACTAAATTTCGACAAGAAACTACTTAACTAAATTTCCAAAAATATATATATTTCACTGACAAGTAATCGTGCCTTACGATTCTAACCACCATGATCTATAATGCCAACTGTAAAAACGTTTCATGTCACGTTAAAGTTCTGATCACATCCCCTGTCAAACCGAAGTATATTCCGATTAATTTATCACCACCACTTTGGCAATCTTACATTTCAAGGCTCGAATTAACAACGAAACGTGTTTCAGCTGCCGCACACGACCCTGACGTGCGTGGGTCAAAACGTCCTAACCGACACCCGATCATACGACGATCACAAAATCCAGGCACCCTAATCGTCATTCATGGCATTTAATACATGTAAGGAGACGCTCGCAAAAGTTAGTTTACTTACGCTACGCTTAGTGCTACTCAAACACAGTTTAAGATAATAAAAGACCAGTTTATTTACTCAAAAACAAGGCGTTTATCTGAAACTGTCCTTTTACGATACGGAGGCCTGGAGGACGCAAAACTGTCTGCCGATTGTGACTTTCAGTGAGAGCCAAATAAAACAAATAAATCCAAGAACTGCTAAATATAGTCTCAGAAAACACAAATGTGAAAAGTCAAACAATGCGTTTTTTCCCCTTTCCGTAAAAGGTTATAAAACTCATTTAGTAATCCTCCTCCTGCCTCCTCCTTTCAAAAACAAGGTCAAAACGAGTACCCATTATTAGCACTCATTGGTAAATCATCCAATTAACGTTTTACTAATTGAAAATATTTCGTTTATGGGGATGTTACTGAGGTCTGGACATTGAACCGTCATTGTTTAAAACCGCGTTTTCATAAATAGGCCTATATATCAGGCCAAAACGTTTAATTTTAAGAATAAATCAACCAGATAAGAATCAGTGAAAACGGGCATTTATCGACTGCTATCCACGATGATGTCTACATTTTTCAACGGGGTCTTTTTTTTTATTTATTTTTATATACGAAGATAAGCGGCCTTGGCAATGCGACTGACATTCAATACGTTTTTTACTGCGTTCATGAATCAACCGTATTAGGGTTGCAAACTAGGCCTACACCTTGAACAACTTAAAAGCACCGTAAATAATATTGAAGAGTGAGAAAAATGCCTTGTTCCGTCGCGGTTAACGTTTTTAAAAATTTTATCATTCATTTTTTATAGAGTAATAATAATTAAGCGTGGATAACACAGACGTTAAATAAAATTATTTCAACGGAGCATACCTTAAGATAACAGGACGTGACATTGTCATTAACCGGTTGGCAAACGCTACTTTAACGCATTAAATCTAATTATCAATTTAAAATCAAGATACTGTTTTTTTAAATTTTTCCACAAAAAAATATATTCGTCCACTTCTTTTGGTCTTCTAAAAAGTGGTAATGGTGTGTCTTTATTAAATGGCATTTTAACATATTCTATACAACATTATTAATTAAGCATTTAGATTCTGTATTAATTTTTCAAAAAATACTTTCATCCACTTCTTTTGATATTTTAGATAAACGACAATAGCAATAGTCATTTAACATTTTAAACTAAATTGTCAATTCAACATCAAGATGTTTTATTAATTTTCCAAAAAAATATTTTCGTAAACGTTTTTTTGATCTAATAAAAGTGGCCATGGTCTTTAGCAAATTTATATTGTTTTGACATATTTAAACAAAATTATCAACACAATATCAAGATTTCTAACTCATTCAAAAAATACTTTTGTCCAATACTTTTAAAACTGTCTAATAATTAAACCAAAGCCATAAACATAATTCTACTATTTATTCATTCTCAACGACAATTTTCAATCAGTAATTCAAACTTATTTAATATCTGCCTCTTGTTTTTGACTTCAAAGCGCAAGGTTTTGAGGTGTTAACGACTACGTACATGTAATAATATATCAGATTTGACTGACACGCAAATGATTACTTCTGATTGTTTGACAGTTTCGACATTTACAAGCGCACGCAACTAGACACAACGCACACAAAGCTGAGCAAACGCATTATTCCAAACATTTGCACAGCATTGTTAATGCGTTTTATTGCATTTTCCTTGTTTTGAAATTCAAAATGTTCAAACTCCTGCAGCTTCACCGCTCATAACTCCCAACAATGGAAAGACGAGACAGAAAATCCGATTGCTGTTGCTCAACATACAGACCGACCGGGGATGGTCGAAAACGAGGAATTTGGTTGACAGCCATAGCCTACTTCGTTCAAAAACCGAGATAAACGATTTTCTTATAATACATGCATCCATTTTTGCTCAATATAGAACAATAAGACTAGTACTAAAGCTACGACAAACTCGTACGCTTCAAAATTATTCATAGCATAAAAAAAAGTGACAGCGCTGGACTTACAGAATCGGACTATCATTTCGTTTGAGATATAATGCACCGAACGCTGACAGTTTATCACTCGAGATTAGAAATTTATTTCAGATAACATAAAAGTTAAAAACTGCTAACGAAGACGGCCATTTTCTTTTCTAAACAGAAATCGAACGCGGGGAACGTCACGTTCCACGGTTACCATGGTTGCGTTCTTTCGGGCTACGCGCAGCATCACGTGACCCTAACCATACAGGCGATGCGCGTGCGTGATCCTAACTACGTAGGCAAGCGAGCTAAATCCTAACCATTCAAAGGAGATAACAAACATTCGAAACGGGTCAAAATTTGATACGAACGTTTACAACGAAACGCTTAATTTAAAAGTACGTCAGAGAGATTAAAACAATACGATGTCAAAACGTGAAACAGTGGTTGGGTTCGTTCGGGCAACGCGCAGCATCACGTGACCCTAACCATGCAAGCGATGCGCGTGCGTGATCCTATCCAAGCAGCAAAGCGCCTGTGCCATCCTAACCATGTAAAGGGAGCCCGCGAAATCCTAACTAGGGCCAATAACAGGTGGGGGAATAGGTTTCAAAATTATTATTTTTTGATAAAAACAATCAAAAAGTGCCCGAAAGAGACCGGTGCTCGTCAGAGAGGCAGCCCAAAACCGTGTCGCTGAGAAACAACCAGTTTCCGGTCTTAAAATTTTTTTTCCTCGAAAATTACTGGACCAAATCGGGCGTTATTATTTTTAAATTTCCAGTTACCTAATAAAAATAATGGCCTCCCGTGTTTGTTGGGGTTTTTTTAAAAAATAAAAAAAATGAAGATGCATTTGTAGCTGAGGGTAGGAAAGAAATGGCTGGCATTCCCAGCACGGTTACGCTGCTTGAATTCGTGACAGTTGGAGAGCCCGAAAAAAAAATAATAATATGCGACGTCTCTTGAGCATTCGTGTCATTGTGTGGGATAAAAGAAAACAATGAAAAATTGCATGGAAGAAGCAAGAGGCATGAAAACGAAACTCACTAAAATGAAAAATACATAAAAAAACCTGTGTCCATTAATGTCAGAAGGAGTCACCGAATGCACATAATTGAATGCTAAGCTCCTTCATCGCCTGAAGACAAATGAGACAATTTTCCTAAACTTGGCAACCACGAGTGGTAAGTTGTCCATATACATGTACTACACAAAAACCAAAAAAAATATTCGAGTCCTAAACGTTATAATTGAAAATACAATTGATAACAACTTAACCTGATCTACGTTCACTGCCTGTAGCAGATGTGCACGTACAGTACACACAGTCGAACCACTTATAGAGGTTTCCCCCACTCACAGAGGTGTTTTTTTGTAAATACATTTACGCTGTATGTACAAACGAACGTTTACGAACGTGTTAAAACAATACATTTATTGTTAATTTTAATTAGAAAACAAACATTACAATGAAAAAAAAATCAGTGACACCTGTTTTACCTTTACTTTTACCAAATTTTCGTATTATATTAAATTAGAAACTTGATTTGGCCTTATTGCCGTCCCTTATTTGGCGTAAATTGACAGACCTTAATACATTGTGCACTTATTTAAAAAGTTTAATCCCACTTACAGAGGTAAACTAGCATTTGCTTCCCATGTATGCAGGTGGAAGGAGAAAATCATCCCATTGGGTGAAAAATGCTCGGACCAAGATATTCATCCCAGTTTTAGGGGTTTCCCCCTTTTACCCAGGATCCATTTATAAAGGTTCGACCGTATTTATTAATCAAACATAATTACTTTTGGCAGTAAACTACAGAAAACTAATTTGAGAAAGAGCAGACCTAAAATCTAACAATTAAAAGGGGGTACGGATGACGTCATAAATTTTATAAAAACTCAGGGACATCTCGGTGGGCATGTTTCCGTAAAAAAATTCGTCAATTTCATATTCAAAACGATGTCAAATTTTTGGGGAAAAAAATGTCAAAATTTTAAACAAAACGTCTTAATATAAAACAAACTTATGTCAAACACGTTTTCGCATAAATTGACTGTAATTTCTCAAAATAATTGCCAAAATGTAAAACAATTATGTCAAAATTTAACACGAAAATACCAACATTTAAAACAAAACATCTAAATTTAAATCGTGAACTGTGACAAATATTAAAACAATACAATGCAAAAAAAAAAAAAAACCGATGCCAAAATTATCTGAGAGGATAAACGTATTTTTTAGCCTAAATTCATTTCCGCAAATGTGGACTTAAAATATTATTGATCTGCTGTCACGTAGTTTTTAACGTTACACGAATGTCAAAGATTAGAATAATATAATTCCAAAAATGTGAAAAAATCACGTCAAATTTCTAAAGAATTTTTTAAAAAAATAAAATGCCAGAATTAAACAAGAAATTATCAACATTTCAAACGGAAACAAAAAAAGGGCATCCCCTAACAGTGACCTTAAAAGTTTGAGCTCACCAGACACACCACATTAAACACGAACAGCTAGAGCGCATAAAAAGAATTGATTTAATCTAAGGCTTCCATCACAAAAAAAAAATAAAAAAATTCATTTAAAAAAATTGTTTCCTAGTTGTTTGAAGAGGGCGAAATGAGGAACCAGTTAACTGCGA
>JAQIXS010006644.1:0-10349 GCA_034700785.1 Rossiulus vilnensis | reverse complement strand
TTAAATTGAAAACAATTTTTTGTCGTTGTACATGTCGACATACATGTACATGAATTTTGCACATTATAATGTCGCTGAACGCTGTCAAATTAAGCCTATTTGAATCTAGGGTATAACATGAAAAACGCAACTGATGACGAATGTTTAGAGAAGCTGGAAAACTGTTTGTTCATAAATATAAAAAAGGACAAAGACCGACAGGAAATGAAATTGCACGTTAACAACGAAAGTCAACAGACATTCCGAAACTATACTCAATTAAATTCCGAGAAATACCACTATTAGTTTTGTATGAAACCTCATAAGGAGGAAATTTGTCGCCTGTCCAATATGTGCTTTCAGTTGATGCGTTTTTTTTTGAATAATCCTCTGAAGAAATCTTCCGTGAAAAGCAGAAAGTCACTACAGGATTTTTGCGCTCTAGGACTTAACATCCGTATTTAAGCGTCGAGCGATGTCAAGTCATTTCATGACACATGTTGGTGGATCTCGTAATGAAAATAGTGAAGTTTCGTGTTCTGAGAGATTTCTTAAGACTTCTTCACAAATCATGCATACAGAGTCAGAGTGCGTCTAAAGTATTGCGGATTTGCATATTTCTCAACGCGATAAAACATTGGGGCCGAGTGAGGAAAACGCACATGAGGAAATGATATATAGCAAAAGAAATGCATTGGAAATACTTTTTAAAACTGCACTGACATGCATTTTGTAGTGTATATATATATATATTGCCTTAAGCTGCATGACATTAAATTTTACAATGATGTTGGTATACGAGGTGGCAATCACCGAATAATATTGGGTTGATCGATTACACCCCCTTACCACATGGCATATCACTTGCTGCTAGTAGGGTGCTGAGTTGAATTGAATAACAAAGGGATAAAATGTACCATTGTTTTAAAAAAATCGTTAACAGCGTTTTATTTATTTTTAATACATGCATTTCAAAAGTGTTTTTATAGAAAAGCAGATAATTATCAATTAATATTTGATGGCACTTACAGAATCCCAGAATTTTTTAACCATAGCTAAATGTTGTTGGGGATGAACAGAAATATTTACTTAACCCCCACCCCCTGCTCAAAACTACAGGTTAAAAACGACACTGTTAACCCATGCCTTTAGCCTCAACCCCATATACAGGGTGTTTCAAAAAGTACTTTACAACTTTGAAAAATTATATTAATTTATTAAAAGAACCTACAGAGGTGATTGTGATATCGATTTGTAGGGAAACACATCAAACTTTTGACGTGCGTAGTTCGCTAGTGCCAAATCGCACCGTCACGAGCGCTAGCGGCAGTTGCGTCAAAGATGACTGCCTTCACTGGACCCGAGCGTGCTTGCTGTGTGTTTTGGTTCAAAGAATCAAAGAAACACCCTGTATATTTAAATTCCATACATAATTACACAATTACATTACAAAACTGTACCTTTAAAATTGATTCCACCTCAGATAGAAACATTTACACAAAGCCTACAACCATAAATATATTTGGCTTTGACATAAACGTTTACTTAACTTTATTCTAAGATTTGCTTTAAAAAAACTCCTGCCTGCGTTTAAATAAGTATCCTCTTCTAGCATTAGAATGTTAAGGTAATTTTAACATCGAAGACTCATTCGCCAAAAGAATTATCGAATCATACATATATTTTAAAAGAATTTCAATAAAACATTGCAATGTTTGCAAATACATGTACGTTGAGAATTAAGGTTCTAACATGCCTTTGATGTTTTCTGTCATTTTAATCAAGAAATACATACTAATTTTTGTGAAACGTTTTTCTCACTTCAGTGGAAATGAAATTAAGGAGTGTATATGAACAAGCTCACTAGGTGTTCCCTTAATTACTTGCACGGTGTATTGAAATGTGCCATAATGAGGTTAATAGCATAGTTGTTCGACGAAAGTGCATCATTAAACAGGTAATAAAAGATGTAAATGACATTATCACCAGACGTCGAAAAAATCGTAATGGCAAAGACATCAGGAAAAATGGCTACAGTAATCCGTAAATGACCTAATTTAACATTCGCTATTGATCACCTTTAAGACTCCGTTTGGTTGGGAAGCCAACCAGACAATATGTCAAAACTAAAAACAAGATGTTTACGAACAAATATCATTCAATGTCTAAAATACAATTCGCTCAAAATAACCCAAGCCTTCTAAACAACTGAGCTTATTGCTCTATCGGGATATAAAAATGCCCAACTGGAAAATCAAGTTCAATTACAGCGAAAACAACTATCAGAATTACATTTCGAAGAAAAGATATTTAAAGTTACTGTTTCCTAATTGTTTCGCAAGCATCCATTATCAAAGAACGATAATATCTTGACAAAATATTTTTTGAAGAAATATATACGATCCTAGCTAGTGTTATATCCAACGCTGCTACATTGTTATTGAAATATAACGCAATTTCAATTTAACATAAAATTAAATATTGTATATTGTATAAATAAGTATTAAGTAAATAGGAAATAAATACATTCCGTTGATTCTGCATTCCTTTTTCTACTGATTTTGCTTATTAAACTAATTTTGCACAAATATTTTGCAAATTCCACTTAATGACAAGATGCTTTATAATCAAATTAAGCTACCTACTAAAGGACATCTATATACGCACACGTAGTAAGCACATTATCATGATAAGTGGATTTGGAATTTTTTAAAGCAAAACCTGTACTATATTCAATTATTTTTATTAACGAAACTTGTAATTAAAGGAATAAAGACGATTTAACAGATACGCAAGCAAATACTTCCAATTGCCTCTAGGATGAACACGCTGCTTGACCGGTTTATTATTTAGCGATAGGACTATAATCTAATTATTGCAATATCTAGGTCTACAGAGGCTTTTAGGATAAATTCAATTATTTTCTAATGCGAGCACGTCAAATCGCTTTTTCATTATCAACTCAATAACATTTCGGAATTTGTTATGCGTGCATGTAATGTTTGATTCTTTATTTCCTCAGAATAATCACATAAACTCATTTCATTCAAAACAATTCCATTCATGGATTAATGGCATTTGGTCGGCTTAGTTTGATATGGTTTCGTCATTAACTGATTGAAATGAAAATACGAAAACGAAGCAATTAAAACCAATTAGGGCCGGCTGTAACAACAAAAGGAAGAATATTGCACCACAGCAGATAAGCAGTTTATCATGGATTAGCGTTAACACAGCTAATAGACAGGGTTAATCCAAGGCTTGCAATATAATGCAGTTTTCTTAGAATTCCTACCTGCAACAGGCTATCTCCATGTTTACTATTCCCTAGGTTTCCCTACTATTCCCTATTAACTCTTAAGTATTAACTCGTAGTCATAAGTAACCTCATGTTATCTAAACTTTCATTTAACCTACAATGGTGCAATCGGCCCTTTGGGAATTATCGGAGTACTAGCACAGCATTAAATTTAATCGGTAGAAATGTTAAATTAAAAACAAAATTTAAATAGAATTAGGACTTAAATGGATACCATAATGAAAATGGAATGAAAACGGAAAATAAAAAGGATATTAAAAGGTTTGCATAATCACTATAAACTGTAAAATTGTACTTCACATTACAACTTTGATGACAATATCAAAATCATAAATAACATTCGATGCAAATTAAAAATATGGAACGCAACAGTTTGGCTTATTAAAAATAATAAGCATTTAGTAGCATTTTATTAATTATCAAACAATTTATATTTATTGGCAAATTGAAAATACAAAGTCGTTTATTAAGAAAGCCAGATCACCGCTGAGTGAAAACTCAAGAAATTTACAGATGAACAATTGAAATCGATTGAAAAATTATTCGGAATCCCAAGAGTAAACATTGCATTTCGAATTAGTTCCGATGCATACATAAATTTATACTTTCATTCATAAGTCTTCAATTATGTTAATTAGAAATGAAAAGGCAATATTCAATTATCCAGATGTTGAATGGTGCGAAGTAGTACTTCAAGTGATTAGTGTATACGCTTTTCGGTCGCCAAAGGCCCCGCATTACGGCAGCTTTCTTGAGAATGACACGCTCAACAGCTGAGTCAGAAAAGAACGTTCGTCACCATTTTATTGTAGTTGATTATAGGCCACGTTATACTGCACCCTTAATGTAATCATGATAGTGTAAATATCATGACGTAGTATTGGAAATATTATTTCCGAAATTTTATACATGTACCATCTGCCTTGCATTCAGTTTTCTGGGTGTTGGTGTCCAGAAACTGACAATAACATTACACGGTCCTAGTTCCAAATGTTTACCAGAGTACCTTACATAAGGACTGCAATATCTACATGACTTTACAATGTCAAATCAATGACTTGAAAAACGTACTTGACAAAAATGTGAAGACTTTTAAAAGGGCCTGTATATTTGTCTTTTAACGCATTTTAAATAATATTACCATGTGAAGAACCCCTGCATGAAAGAAATCCTGCATACATGCACATATATATAGGCAATTAAGTGTCGTGTAAATGCATGCATATTTTTCGTGCCATTGCCTATAATTTGAGACATTCTATCCATAAAATGAGATGAACGGATGCATCTTTAATGTTTTTTTTAATTTAAATAAGCATTGCACATCTTTTTCATCGTTTGCTCAAGGCAACATTGTCTGATAAAGATTACTATCTTGCCTTGCATGCGATTTCAACTAACGCGATTAACAAGCCGAAATGCTAATTAAATGAATTTCAAAGTTTGCTCAATCTATTTGTTCCCAAATCCCTTTATTTATTTTTCAGAGTTATTTTTAAAATTTGGAAACACTCCGCATATTTATTTAAAAAATCTAACTAAAAAAACCCCGTTATGCAACCTCCGAAAATAGGTTTTCCGTTTAACTACACCCCCGAAGATGGGCAACAGTTTGCATAGCGGTTTTTTTCGGTTTATTTAATTTTTCAAGTAAATAAACGAGAAAATTCTAGATTATAAAAACTAACTCAAACCCTAACAGACAACTAATTCTACATTGTAAAAATTAAATTTAACAAGTATCATAAGTAACTGAAGCAAAAATTAGAGTAATATCCTTTCGCGTCAGACCCTTCTCATTTCTGAATTATATCATAGAGAAGCTTGCTAAAAATTCAAACAAAACGCCAGTTTACGAAAGAAGAACGGAAAGGTACTTACATCTCCTTGATTTCATTCCTGTCTTCCTCCCGTGGAATGATCGGTATGGACGTAAGGATCGCCTTCGTTTTCGTGCAATTCAATGTGCTCATTTGGCAACGACAGGCATCACAAACGTCCAGCACCTGTTGTGCATCTATCCTTTCGCGCACTGGACTTGCTTCGGTCACTGTGGTTTCGGTAGAGTTTGGGAGACCGAGTCCATCCATCATTAATTCGTCGACGCACACCACAATCGGGAAAAGTATGAAAACGAGGAACCGAGTCACGTATAGCCTTCGTCCAATCATTTTTGCTTCTCGGGCATCTTTTTCACTGTTTCTCGGGTAAAAAAGACGAATTTTTTTCGAGCAGCAGATACGGACATTCGCCGACAAGATTAACTCGATATAATCATATTTTCAATTTTCATTGATTGCTTCTCTGGGTCTCTTTCATCAAGCCGAAGATGCAGTATGAGATTCCTAAGGAAATACGAAAGTTATTTTAACCACGAAATAAAGGTATGGTTATTAAATTACTATGATGCAAATTTACAGCTTTCCAATATCGTTCGAATTACACAACCTTCATTCCCATTCTGTCCCATGTAGCAAATGGTCTATGGTCAGTGTATAACAAGAGTGTTTAGGGAATTCAAATGGACCAATAGAGACTGTTATGTGGTTAATCTTTCCTGTCCCATGACTACTTTCCCGTCGGTAGGCAATGGCGCCGATAAGGCGCGACTTTGCTTATGAGAGAAAGCATGATCTATCAGCTGAATATTTCTGATTAGTTAAGGCTTTGGATAGTCTTGTTATACACAGACCATAGAAGACGTTACTTAATTTATTTAGACGTATAAAAAAAGGATCGAATATTGATGTCAAAATGCCCCTCACATGTGTCGCCCTTAAAACGCTAAAGGAAAATTCTTGCTTAACTGCATTAATGTACATTTGAAACCTCAGAAAAGTGCAACAATCAATCGAGCAAGTTTTCAGGATTTATTTTCTAAATCTACATATATCATACATGCCGGAGTCATAAGGCACCCACCACTAGGCGTTTAGCTTTGTTTTTTGTTCCTTTATTGGAAATTGACAGAAAAACTAAGTTAAACAGACTCGTTATCAGGCCCTACAATTCACTTTAGAAAATTAAATATTCAAAAGTTAAAATACATGTATCGGCTTTCGGTTATGATACCATCAATATCAAATGTCGTGCACATGAGTTCAAATAATCCCTTCGGATAATTTGCATCTCTCGTGTCATTTTCGCAGAATAATAAACACCAATAGTTAAATACCCCTTAGTTACTCTTTAATCTATGCATGCATACATGGCATAGTATACACGCAGATGTAAATGCCATTTTGAAATCATGCATACATACTTCAGGACAAAGTGCCCTAAATGACTCACTCATCAACGCTCAGCCGAAACCATACATTCTATCTATACATGTACAACCATGAAACGCTCCATAAACAAGCACTATCTCTATTCTGTTTGAAACAATTTCTTACCGCATTGCAAGTATGGGTCAGCTCACTGCCCATGAGCAATGCCAGGCATGTCAGCTTGTAGTAAAGATAACGTTTTAAAAGCATGTAACAATAATTTGAAAGAATGACATGTCCCTTCGCACTTCAAATTTTCATGGATTCGCCTACCCTCTAATGTGACGAATACTAGTACGCTAACGGCCAGCCCAGAACTCGAAATATAAAAAAATGTGCTAAAGCCCAAGAGACGAAAAACCCTTAGCCCTTCAGCAACAACTTGAAAGTTTTGCAGCTCATTGGTTGAAGCTGCGAGGAACGTTTCAACTTACTCATTCACTTTGGAGTCTACTGGCGCCGCTCTCTATCCACTCCGCCAACATCCGAGCGAAGAAAACGTAAAACATATACAGAGACCGGAGGTGAGGCCTTTCGACCCAAGATCCAGACACCGTGATCGGATCCACTCTGCTGCCATCGGAATGAGGCTGCACGAGCTCACGCCAGGCGGAGGCGTATCTGGCGCATGCGCACAACGGGCCGTGCAGTTTTATGGAATCGCTACTGCGTTCTTCCAGCCGAGCGTCGATTGTTCGCAATCGTTAAACGCGATCTGCGGCGCATCCTACACCCTCGTAAACCCTGACAATGAATTAATACGCGCGCACATGCCGAATCTTCACTTTTTAATAACCGCGACAATGTGTCGCCGTAAGCTGGGGTCAGAGTTTCACGAATGTGTGGCATTCTACACATATTCAAACTGGGAATGACGAATAGGCCTACGCATTGCCGATAGTAAAAATTCGAGATAAAAAAAACCGTCGATGATTATGTAAATAAGCTAAAAGTGAAAATGCCGAAATTAACGAAAGTTTACTAACTAAGAACAAAGTTCAATGCAATGGAAACCTAGTCATTCTTTGACATTTTACTTTTAACTACCGCAGTCTGTTGAACAATGTTGAGCCAAGACCAATCGAGAAATTCAGCTTATAGATTATGCCTTCCAGAATAAAGAAAACCAGCTGACAGTGAAGACTAATCGCATTCCATTGGTCCATTTGAATTTCCAGTCTATTCGTTTTGTTGGGCAAACTATTGCATATTTTACTTTCGGTATATTTACCATTTGGTATTAATTTCTCTTTAAGCCGGATTTATTCGTGTTCCCTAGTGTGAAGATCAGTATAAAAATGTATTGTGAAATCAGTGCAAGCATACTTACATGAATATTAGCAAAACGTTGAGTGATATCAGGAAAGTAAACTGATATCAGTAGCTCAAAAATACTACATGTACATTTATGTCACTATTTTCACTATGATAAAATCACTATTAGCGTTCTTATATAAGAAGTCCAAAAAAAACACTGTCATTATAAATGTAGTCAACATAAATGAACCTTTGGTTAGGCTAGGTTTGTGTGACGTCCCATCCGCTTTTCACTTCTGTTTTGCTCGCTCTCTTGTGACGTTGAACCACTTAACATACATTAGAACTGCGCCATTTACAATACGTTTCGATTATGCAGTTTATTATCTGCTCTGCTAGGTATACATGTACATTATAATGATTATTTCATCAGACAGTATATGCTAGCATGTCTGTCAGCCAGCTTCTATTTATGCTTCAAAAACGTACTTTTAAACAGATGCACTGAGATAGGCATACCCTAATCCTGTCTAAAAACTTTAAATAAAAAAGAAACACGCAAGGCGTGGGTGTTCGTTGTCTTGTTTCAAATTAGGAATTCAATTACTGGTAACTGGATGCACCACTACATACACCTGGAAGCGAGGTTCAAAGGATGCTGCAGAAAACGCAATAGATAACCTGATTCACCCTAATTACCTGCACGATCTAATTAGCGTTGTTTTGACCATGCTTTGAATACTGTACATGTCCGCATGAGAATGAATCCATGGGGGTGCAATTAACAGAGAGCACACACATACTAATGATGATATTTAATTAGTGCTTATAAGTTCACACAAACTGCTGTAGACGCCAAAATTCTACGCATGCAAGTTAAATGAGCAGCTGATGTAATCAATGTTCACATCGTTTGTCGAGTGAAATTTTCCTTTATATCCGATATAAATTCAATTAAAAGTGAATAATTTCGATTTTAGAATGGGATTTGTTATCATTTCAAACTACAATACTTAGCTTAGAGATGCAGGTTCAACGTGGTTGCGAGTGAAAAATAAATTATTATTTAAAAAATAATGGAAGATGTAAAGTCAACATGCTAATTCTGCTTACAAAATTACTATAACGATTTACAATCATCTTTCAACAGGTTCAAATGTTTTGTCCAGCAGATTGGAAGCACAGAAGTGGTTGGCAACCGCAACTCTCAAAAGAATTGCCTTCATTAGGAACAATGAACGTTGTAGCCCATTTGAAAACAGGATCATCATCAGAGCATTCAGAGGCCCATGGCAGGTGCTGGTTTGCATATACACGTAGGGCTGCTGTATCCCTAATGCAATTGATGGTGCATCTCATCTGCCGCCCATCGTACATCTACATTATTTCTTGGTAAAATTTAACTTGGACCCTGTTTTTGTTTCTCGGAATTCCCGCGGATGCATGACGTGGCTCGGACCAAATCCCATGATGGATTGTGTGTTATTCTTCCCGTTAAATTACCTGTCAAAAACTCTTTTCAGAATTAAAGTCATGTTTACCGCTATGAACCGACCACGCACTTTATATACAATGTATGATCAAGGCCGCCCATCTAATAAATGGACACGAAACGCACGCACCCCCTTTGTAAATGAACGTGTAATTTACCTAACTTTCTATCAAAGGCTTTTACTCGAAAAAGACGTTTGTTTCGAAAGAACTGCAGATAAAAGTGTCAAAAGAGCTATGGACGATGTATTTTCAGAAGATAAACCCCTTCGGTATTGCGCAATCTAATGGCAAACTGTCACGATTTGAAAGCAGTTATGTCCGCAATGTCAGGGGTCAGAGGTCGCAGATGGAAACACGTAAATTGATGGAATCAAAAACGAAAACCGGTGTCAAAACCTATTCAAGAAAAAAAATCAGCTTAACATCTCGCAAACCCTTACGTTATCAGTTCTTTGGTAATGTGCTTAGAACTATCGATCAAGGAAGTGAAATGTTTTTGAACATCAAATACAATGTACTTAAATAATGATGCTTTTTAGATCCGCGCTCGTTTCTCTTAAGGTGAAGTGAAGTAGAATTTTGGCCGATTAAAAAAACTCTGGGAGCTAACTAACTATTTGTACAGTATCTCCCTACACACGTTAAAAGCACTGAAGCACACACACTTTGAATTTTGAAATTTCATAGTTCTACAACATTTTGCATCGGCATTAGGTTATCTAAATTCCCATTACGTTTCCAACATACACGTAGACCAGGTTTGATGTTATTCAACATCAACAACAGTCCGCGTTTCATTACTATCACAAGCATATTTTCTTATCAAATTTCAAATTTCAGTGCAAATGGAAAATGTCAAAGTAATGGTTTTTTTTTGGTTTTTAAAATTTTTTTTTGCGTAGCCTATTTTATAAAGGTTGTGATGTCGTCATATATTCGTAAAAAGGGATTCAGTCAGTCGCATTATTTCTGCATAACGTGCCAAGAATCTTTAAAAGACTTTCTTTTCGCGCAAAGTCATGCGTGAAGCT
>JAQIXS010006643.1:0-10351 GCA_034700785.1 Rossiulus vilnensis | reverse complement strand
AATCTTTGATTTTAAGAAATGGTGCTTATGCATTTTTTTTAATCAAATGGCATGTTAAAAAATGTAATAAACTTGTGAACAAATTTTGAGGCTAAAATCCGATACTAAATGAACTTTTTCAAATTATTCGCCTACAGTGTTCCATTATTAAAACTAATGGTATTGGTGGACAAATTGGGTATGAAATTATCGACAAAATCCCGATTTGTAATCAACTTTTTCAAATGTTTTGCCTATGGCGTTTATTTACTAAAAGTAATGCTATTTGCAAGCAACTTTTTCAAATGTTTTGCCTATGGCGTTTATTTACTAAAAGTAATGCTATTTGCAAGCAACTTTTTCCATAAAATTCTTAATTTAAGTTATATATTCCGAATGTAGTTTTTTTTTAATTTTTGCCTATGGCGTTCCTCACCCCCGCAAAAAAAAATTAAGAAATTAAAAATTGACGTGATGTATTAAGGGGCAGTGGTACGCCCCAGAAATATGTTCTAGCTACGCCAATGCATCAGCTAGCTGGACCACCTGACAAGTAGCATTTACGACTCTGGAATGGGATTGCAAATTTCACTGGAGAACCTCCTGCAATGCCTTGACCCTCCTAATCAGAGAAGCAATTTATTCAGCTGCTTTGACACTTAAGCGGGTCAGTCACCTATGGTGTCACATTGGTGGGAGGCATAATGGGAATTTCTAAAAGTGAAATTGAATTTGCGTTGATTTTTAGGCCTAATACAGGGATTCAAAAATCGTCCACAGTTTAAAAAGTATTTGTTGGATTTAAAAATAAATTACACCTACTTTTAGCACTTTAAATTATCCACGGTTTAGTGTTGAGAGCTTTCTGATGTGACAAAACCTCACGGAGATGTAAGGACTAATTTGACGAGCAAAACCAGCGTGGCAGATAGGCCTCTCATGGCCTCTTAAATAAAGAAATTGCGAAAATGTCGAAGTTTACTAAATCATTTTTGTGCAGCCAATTTTTTTTTTTAAAAAAAAGCATATACTTAGATACTGTAGTGTTGTTTTAATTTCTTGATTGTACAAATTTCAATTATTTAGTGTAGAAATTATTATACTAGCCTATAGTAGGCTATGTTTTTACCGTATATTCAATAACATAACAGTGAACGTGATTAAAGGTAATCAAAATGTATTTTAAAAAAATTATCGGTCAAGTGAACTGTATCTATTACCGCAGGTTTCTTTATATAGATGTATTCATACGACATCAATATGTGTGCAGAACCTATTACCTAAAATCGTACTTGTGTTGTTGCGTACACATCAATTGATAATAAATAAATCCGCTTATGTTTAGCTGAATCAAGACGAATAGGAATGCTTTCTTGCGCTACGGTTGCGAAATATGATCCATATTTTTATATTATGATTTACAGCGGATGTATTTTTATAGAAATGTATTAGTCTTGCGTACTTTAATATTCCTATATGGCTCCCTTGAGTGCCGGTAGCTAAAATATTCATTATAGCTTGATAAAAGTATGGAATTGGTGTAGAGCATTGTCAGCATCATTTATTTTATTTTATTTTTTTTCAAACTGAAACTGCGATCCAGTATTATGAATCTTTAAATTGATTTCATTGAGTGGGCCAGCCATTACTCGAACACTACGTCTACGAATATCAGTTGCTTTTATCATTAAAAAATTAGTGCACATTTGCCGTTAAGGCCTGAGCCCTGGGCGTATTTTTAAGGGGATGACAAAGGTAAATTTAAGCTTTTAGAATATACTGTAAACTATTGATTACATTAAAAACCCTAATTTTTAAAAGTATTTTATTTCTATTGTAATTGTATAAAATACAGGTTCATTTCATTGTGCAGTTTTAAATTAATGCATTGTAACTTTCATTCTATACCAGAAAAAATATTTCTGTAAAAGAGTTTGGAAATCAGTTTATTATTTATTAAATTATGTATACGTTCTGATGTTTATTAAACAAAAATGTACACTGTGTACTGTAGACGCTGGTGAAACAATCAGTATATGATTCTAGACTGATATCTGACATCAGTATGCTTGGCGACATCGCTAAACGTTTCCCTAATATCACCCCGTATCAGTATTGAACTAATATCTGCTATACTGATACACCGATCTTAATTACGCCAGGGTAGCACGACAGTCACATTTAAAACTACAAGGACTTTATAAGAATAGTGTATTTCTGACTTTTTTAAAAAAAACTTCCTAATTACGTAAGAAATATCGAAATGTAATTCCATTTTATAGTTTGCATGAATAACAGTAATGCATTTCATAATCCCTTTCACTTAACTCTGCCATCGATGTTATTGTTTAAATGGGAAAAAATCATGAAATAATGATTGCGCCTTTCAAATGCAATTTTCTTTTTGATCTCGCGGATATCTACGAACAAGTGATTGAATAAAACATACAATAAAAGCCAATAAAATCCAAATAACACCACCCGAATTACATTTGTGTGTTCCTGTTGTTTCTGGGATCCGATGCGAGTATAGCATAGCTCGTGTAAGAAAGATTTCTCGCATTTTGATGCAATAATTTATCTTCCACCTATGCGTTTTAATATTTTATCAGCGTTCTACATTTGATTGGACGCCTCGCGCGACGTAGATCGATTCTCCCAGGATGCACCGCGGCCCACGCGCAGGAAGCGCCAATCTCGCGCTCGAAAAGATAACAGATTCTACTTCCGCCCGAACAAATTGAGTTACTAAACTGTTTTTTTCAAAGTAACCATCTCGTAATTTCATCGAGGAAACGAATGCTGCGAAACATCTTTCGCCAATGAGAATGGCGCTCGCTGATTGTGATAACTTTTTTTTCATCCTCGTTTTTATTTGTTACTCAATTTCCACCCCGAGTTTCTCACGTCACGTGACGGCTGGAGTGGGGGAGAATAGCATTTGCCACCTTCGACGTAGAATGTCGTAGATGCAAGGATTAGTTTCGCCTCATTTACCTTTGAGCGATATTCTGGCGAATGCTGTAATTTAGTGCTCTTATTCTGCACTGTGCAGGTGCCTAAATGTGCCCACAGATGGCGCCTCCGTCGGCCAGTGCAGCATTGTGACGCAGTGCTGGGTTTAAATCAAATTGGGCTAGGAAATCATTTTTTTTTGACACGAGTACAAGAGGGTTAATGGCTTTTCAAAACTCATTGTCGGAGCTCGGTTCGCTGTTCACCAACGGCGCTGACTAAATTGTCACTAGTTTTCGTCACGTCGCATTGCTTGCTCCAAAATGAAACCTGGCAAAGTGCTTCCAATAAATTCTGGCAGAAAGTTGACAGACTGGCAAATCGGAATTCTCCCATGAAAACGCTTGTTTTAGTCACATGGTGTCTGCCAGGCATTTGTGTTTCACATGTTGGTGGACTAATGGCGTTGTATTTTGTCTGAAGAATGTGTTGCAATCACGCGCATTATAGTACCTTACTTTACGGCCTAGATTGGTTCCTGGAAAGTTCGCTGTAAAGCGAAATGCCTTACAACGAAACGTGTTTTTCGTACAAACCTATATTTTAAAGAAGTTTTAAAAAGCGAAATAAAATTACAAAAGAAAAATACTTATAGCTAAATAGTTGAATAGTCTGCAGTTTCGCATGACGCCATTGTTGCAACAAGTCTTAGCTGAATACAGCTTTCGAAAGATATTCACTTAAACCCTGAAGAGAAATGATCAAGTTTGAGTTGCTGTTCCCTATGAAACAGGATGTCTAAGGTTACACCAATGAAAGTGGTGAAAAAATAAGGGTGACCATTGAAGATTTTAATGCTGCCATACACTTTCACGTATTTGTTAGAAAATGTCAGGTTTCATTATGTTTGACTGTATAATGAAACATTTTAGGCTGTAAAATAAACACCGAGAAAACGAAATGGGGCATAATAGCGAAACGCCGTATAAAGGGCAGGGTAAAGGGATGTATGAGTGTAAAACAGTCACAGGAATGTCCCAAAAATATACACTACGTGCCCTCTTAACCGGCCTCGGATGAACCAGCCGCTCAGGTGAGAATAGCCAATTATAGGTCTTAATTTGTTTTTCATTTCGTAGCTTTTTTATTTTTTAATCTTATTTTTGATTACAGTAATAGGCCTACCTATTTCTGAACTTTCGAAGCGTATTTTTGAATCGTGTATAGTGTATTTTACCCACTTTGACCCAGCTGCTTGGCATTGTTAGGGTTAAAAAAGTCATTCACACAACTAGTCGGTTTAACCGGCCAGGGGTCCGGTCCCATAGTGGCCGGTTAAAAAGGCCCGTACAATAACGTTATTAATGCCGCCTTCAAATGAAAGTACCCAATGATTTTTGGGTCACCATTTTTATACTCATGAAAATCCTAGTTCGCAAGATATTTACATGTTGTGCGGTCGAAACAGTAAGATAATATTCACAGCAAACAGACAAGTAGTGTATAGAATTTGAAGATAAATACTTTTTCAAGCCACCTAGCTCTTGCAACCAGAAAAAGATGACTTGGAAATACACTGTAAGCAAATATATTGGCGATGAAATCATTTCAAGTATTTTGAGAGATATCAAGTTGACATTGTATGAATTTATTATTGTTATTTGCAAGAATGCGTTGCTGCGACTACATTTTCTTGATAGGAAACTCAGTCGTAAACAATCTTGCATGACAGTGAATGCGTGTCTCTAATAATCATATGCAGTATTGTCCTTATATGAGGCATTTGATATTCAACAACAGAGGAAACTTCATTTCTTGTACGAATTATGTTACACAGATCGGCCTCAAGCATTGCTATCTTTTATCAATTGGGCTACGCATTTTGGCAATAATTTGCCCTTGGTGCATGTCGTCAAATAAAGCTAACGAGCAAAAAAAAAATAACAGCTGATCTGTGAAACCTGACTGAAGTTTGCTTCATGGGTTTTCGTGAATGTATTGTCTCGGAAGTTGTCTTTTTAAAAGTTGATTTTAGTATTGAACGATATCAAGAATTTGCACCGACATCAATGGACAATAATTTCTGTTTAACCTGGAACTGCACGACTTTGTGCCCTGTAGAGGGCTTTAGAGTTGCTTTAGAAGCTAAGCTCAAGAAAGGGACCACTAATAGTAGGAATCTTTTTGAAGGATAAACCTACAGTTTGGCATGGGTGTGTCTGACATGCCCATCCGATGTGGAAACTGCATGTTGCAGAGGTTTGCAAGAGCTTCCAGTTTGCATTTTGACTTGGTTGATTGCAATTACTGTTGCATAATTCTGTTAAGTTTTATCATTGTTTCCTGGACGACAGTGTTCTTTATCAGTGCGTGTTCATTTCCTCGTAATTGTATTGGTAACGGTTTCATTATCTTTTTACCTAATGCCGCCGTATTATCATTTATCTATAACGACAATTAAGATCATGTTCCTTCAGCTCATTGTTAACTTAATTTTAATACAATCACATCCAGTAGTTTCTCTATAGGATTTGCAACCTAATCCCCGTTGTTAACGGCTCATCTGTCAGCATCAGCTTTCATGCACTGTCTCAACATGGACAGGGTTAGCAACGAATTTCATTCTATCAGCTTGAAATATCGGCACCGACTCTCAATGTAAGCATCGACTCTTTCGATGTCAGATTAACTTTGCAAATGTCTGCATAATTTTGTCCACTGTCAGCATCAATTTGGTCACTTTCTCAATCGATCCCCAGCTGTAAGCTTAAGCCTCGCACTATTCCAACCAAATTCCTCTCTGCCAACATCGTTTTAGAAAATCATATCATTGTTTCAACTTCCAGCATCGTTGTCCGGAAGGTCAACATCGTTTTTTACTACTGTCAGCAAGTGTCTTACACTCTTGCAACATAAACATGCTCACTGGAACCATTCATCGCTGCCCACTGGTTTGCATCATCCCATTCTGCTGTGAAGCATCTTCTATATCTTTCTTGGATCTTGTCTAATCTCCAAAAGCGGAAGTAGAAGTAGATTGGTGGATTATGCTTAACCAGTGATATCTCTAGTGTCTCAGGATGATACCTGCTAGAAAGTGGTTTGTTACATAGTTTTCAGTTTTGTACCAGTGCGTAAGTACAACGTTGATGCAGTGCAGACACCCCATAAGATTGACGGTTGGGATTATAGCAACCAACCAGGAGAGTTTTTACCTTGCTCTGCTTCGCAGTTTCCAATTTCAGGCTGATGGAGCCTGATCAATCTGCAGTGGTTTTAAAAAGGCATTTCCATTATCTTCGGTGCTCAATTCCTGGAAATCGAACGCCACCAGCCTGTTGTATGCAAAATGGATGGGCTTATCTTCTTCGAAGCCTGCACTTAATTTCCTTCTTGGTGACTTACACAATCCCTGTTATCAGGGTGGGGAAAAATCACGCTTGTCGATTAAACATTTGCTGGCGTTCCCTGGAGATTGCCAGTTGCCTGATACGGAGGACCAAGCCACCCAATTAGCTAAGCTCTGGCCGCTATTGATTCGCTGAGATTTATTGGCCGCTCCAAATTGACCAACGCTCTGATTACCAACTGTCAAGTTTCAAGTGTCTTCTTCTCTTATTCATCCACGTCAGAGAAACTTGGCGGGTGTCTATTAATAGCCGCCATCGGACTCTTTTAGATATCCAGTTGCTGGAGTCGAGGGCAGGCGCATCGATTTCTCAATTAATGGTTTTTGGGTGTCCATTCCAAAGTGGGCATGGGGATGCGTGTCGCTGGTTCTTTGGCATTTCCCTAATACACAATCGACCAGGCTATTTCATCCCTGATGCAAGCGTCCTTGGCCTTTCCCGGATCAGGGGAAATTCTAAATACGTTTTGTACATGTAATCTTTTCTATCGTGTTTTATCGGCGCTGTTACCGAGTTCCGCCTGGCCATGTGAGGTGTCCAATTGAAGCTCTGGATCAGAGGATTTTCACCCACTAATCAGTTATTTGATATGCGGTATTGTGATCCGGAAAACAGCATTGTAAGAGGCCTTGTGTTTGGGTTATGAGGGGAAAGTCTTGTTAGATCGCGTTGAGCCTGCACTAACAAACGGATCTGAAGTGGGTGGAATGGGCAGAGATTTAAAGTAGTTTCACCATGTATCGTTTTACAAATGTAAGGTGCCGGAGTGAAGTTTTGATTTTTTTTTATTTGATAGGGGATATTATGGCCCAGAAAACGGTATTTTGAGAAGCCTAGTGCTTGGGTGTTAAGGGTATATGATTTAGATGGAATGAGCAGAAAATCTAAATGTTTCATACTCAGACTGTTAAATGCCAGAATAAAGTTGTGGATAAACTGGTTTGTAGCTTGTACGCCTACTTGAATCATTTTATGATCGTTGGAAAGACGTTTTTCAAATGGCACAAAATCTTTGATCTGGACTGCCGAATAAAATTACCATGTATGGAAACCTTTGGTCATGCAACACTGCATGCTGCCAGACGATAAAACAAATTAATGACAGAAAAAAAAATGTAGATCTTACTTATGTATACACGTAGTTGTGTTCTAAATGGATTTACACTCGTTCAAAATTACTTTTTCTGACAGAATACCATTGTTTTATTGTTATTATTCATAACTTGTTTCTATTATGTGTCAAACGGTTTATCCAGTTAATGAGGACACGAGGAAGTGAAGCTGCGTCTTCTGCAAAATCCTGGCGCCATCTGTGGTCACATCCGCGCATTTCTATTATTCCATATCCCAGCGCCATCTAGGGCGCGTTCGGTGCAACGGCGCGATTGCATGTGCCAAAATCGGATGCTTTTTCTCTCGCAACTCTCAATGCGGTTTAATCATAAGTGGCAAACTGGGCCTGTTCCGCAGGTAATCTCTTTTTAATACGATTTCCCAGCATGCAGTCTGGGCCGTGGAACCGTTTAATTGGGGCAACTTAATGCGCTCCGCATAAGGAAAATTGGGAAAAACGGTGAAAGGCGGAGTTTAATTAGATTGGATAGGCTCTTTTATTCGCGTGGTTAAGGTGCCTTTTCCCCCTTTTGGAAGTGGTTCGCTTTCGTTTCCAAATTATAAATTTCTGTATCATAATGGGAGTCTTGCCATCAAGGGTCGCATTGGACCTTATTATTTTCCTTAAACGAGCGTAAAACGAAAGGAGTCTTGCCAGAGAACCGTGTTTAATAAGCATTATGCACCTAATAAGTGCTCGTAAAATCGTGATACATTCCTTGGGATTTCTTTTATTATTTTGTCTTAATTGAAAAATTGCTCGGAATGGTTCTCGCGGGGAAGGACGCGAATCGGAGAATCATTGCTTTTTTTTGCTCGGTTGCGGATGAGTTATGGGAAGAAATATGACGTCATTCGAGTAATTGACAGGTCCGGGTTGGCGCTTTGCCTGCTCGCAAACGAGGTTTTTTTTTAGATTTGGCCAAATTTGCTTGCAGTTTATATGCAAATGGTGACAGTCATCTTGAACGTGTTCTGCAGTCCAAGAAACGTTGCTGCAGCTGTGTTGATTTGTAATGAGGTCTTTTGAAAAATTAGTCTTTGTTTGCTCTCATCAATGGACAATGACTCCATACCATGAATGAAGTCAAAATGGATGTCATTTGGGTTTGATCAGATGTCTAATGCTTTGATTAATTTTTTGTTGAATTTGTACCAAGATACCATGAAGCCAAAAATCGAGCGTATTAGGGCACTTGGGTTCATTTCGAGAGGTCAGACATGCGATAGTGAGTAAACTTACAGGAACATAGTTCAAAATTTCAAAATTTGAAGAAAAAAATCCTGAGTCCATTTGAGAGGTGAGAGCGATAGTAGCCTCTCGAGAATAGAAACTTTATATTGGAATCGGTACTGATTTTGGTATCTGAGAGGTACGTTCTCGAGCCATTAAGAGCATACTCTTACAGAGAATATTTAAAGTTTCTACTCTCGATAGGCTACTATCTCTCACCTCTCTAATGGACGTTCCTTTTTCAAGTGGACAGATCTGTTCGTGTCTTTCAAAGAATAACTCACAATTCCAACCTGTTTTGAATAGTTGAGTGCTGTCACTTAACTGTCGTTTAGTTATAATCAGACTTTTAACTACATTCCTTGCAAGTTTCGATGTGAGTCTCAATACTAGTTACCCCGTTGATGTTACTATAGCTCTATGCATGATCTCCGCATCTGATTGACTATCACTCAAACGATCAAGTGGACAGATTCTGGGAGTAAATGCCGCGATTTCCTCCCAATTCAAACCCCCGAGAGACAAACTATCAAGTGGGCATACCATCTGTGAATTACTCTCGATAGCTACCTAGCATCCTGCTCACCTCTCAAATAGACACTCTGCATCGCTATACGCTGCACAGGTAATTATCTTTCATTACCATATTTGTGGTGTGGATATAAGAATGGCAATGGTTCGATTTGATCTGAAAAAAAAAACTGTTATTAACGAATGTGCCTACATTGTTTCCATTTCATCTTTCGTTTCTAAAATTCTCATTGAAGGTAAAGGGTTGATGGCTTTGAAAGGCCTCCAAGGGGATGATGGTGACATTTCTGTTACTCAGTTACGAAGTTTCGTTTTTTGTTTCTTTTTTCGAACTGCCTCGATCCGCAGCCCGATTCATCGAGATCCGCTCTTGCGCACACGGTGACGTACCTTTTGCGTCACCGAAGGCCCAGTGGCAAATCTGTCACTGCAAATCCGCCGGATGCAAATATGGTCTTAAATCGAAATGGCGCACCGATTGAATAGCAGGCGCACTCAAGTCCCAAGAACTTCCGCGCATCTGAATAGGAGATAAGTTGCTTAAAAACCAGGTTTATGCCTGCGAGATGTGTGCTGCTTGTTGGAGGAAATTGCCATTCTCACATAATAGCTGCGCTCGATTCGGTTAGATTCCACTAGCCGGCCATGGGGGCACTTGGGGTGGCACCTCCCCCCTCCCTTAAGGCGAAAGTTTGTCTCTGGGTGTTTCAATGCCCATATTGTCCGAGATGATCAGTGATTCCTCCACATAGATCTAGTAGGGGAAAAATGAATTTTCAGTTGATATCATCGACAAACCTCTCCACAAATTTCGCCGTGTTCAATGGGGGGGAAAGTGGAGCGAATGCAGGTTTTAAATTCGATAAGGCCGAACCTAATACGCCGTGGTGGCAATATCCATTTGGACCTAGATGGTGCGAAATGACGGATCAATGCTCGAGGTCTTTCGTGAAAAAAACTTGGAAGTTGCCATGACCGAGTTTTTCTCTACTTGAGGTAGGTCTTTCGTCGGAAGTTCAGAGAAAGACAGTGTATTTCTTTCTCGTTTGCTCAAGTACAAGATTTAAATTGTTGTTATTTTTGTGTAGGGTTTCTACTTGTTTACATGCTTAGGTAAATTAAAACTTCA
>JAQIXS010006642.1:0-10358 GCA_034700785.1 Rossiulus vilnensis | reverse complement strand
CTATCAGGGATAGCGGAGGTGGATGCGTGCGTGCCGTCTGTCGTATCATGCCAATTCACGGACGCTGCGGATTTCATCACGGAAAATCTGACGTGTAATTCTGCCGGTGAGCAGCTTGGGATTCGTGACATTATTCGTTTTTTCCCGATCGTGTCGAGCGCGTGTCGTGGGCCGGCATTGCCTCAAGCCCTCTCGGATAATTCTCTCCGCTGGTTCCATCGATTTTTGTCGGTGCGTTAATGGCGTCCAGCTCGGTGAGCCAGGAGGATTTCGACGCCGAGTACGAGCTGTCCACCCGCCGCACGCGGGTGCGCGTCGCCCGCACTCGGGGCGCGGTGGCCAGCAGGCCGTTGGACGTCGGCGACTACGAGCATCCCGAGGGCTTCGGGGATGCCGCCGCCGCCCAGGACGGATCCAGCCTGGGGCTGGTCGGCGGGATCGAGCACGACACCTCGCCCAAACCCGCGTCCAGGGCCAAGGACAAGCGGACCAGGCCCAACCACATCAACAAGGGCAAGCAGCAGAGGGACAGGAGGAAACTGAGGGAGAAGAGGCGAAGCACGGGGGTGGTCCACATACCGTCCACTGAGGTAAGTGTGCCGGACAGTTCGGATCCGCTTTGCGTGACCTAGTTGTCAACCGAAAGTGTGTTTCACGCTGTCAATCTTAAGGGTCTTTACATTTAAGTAGCTCGACCGCAGCAGGTAGCATTGGTCCAGGTGAGGTTGTTTGATTTGACCCAAGACATCACCCCAATTCCCCCTCTTGTCCGCACGGGCTTGCGTCGTGCTTGCAGGAGAGGTCACTGACTGGGCACTGGCCCTGCCGATGTCTGGATACGTCTGGTCTCACCCACCTGACAACGGCAGCGATGTGCGCAGGAAAGTGGTTGTCATAAAAACACATCGTACGCATTTCAACATTGACACAACTCAAAAATTGCCAATTTCCGTTTTAATGTGGTATTACATGAAGCGAAATGCCCTGCTGATTTCGGAAAAGCAGCATATTGTGGAACCCCAGATTTTGCACAATTGGCTTCTCCTGTAAATTGCGGTTTTTTTTAAGTTGTTTTTAGTCACGTGTCTTAATAAATGAAATAAAAGTTCATTTTAAAAGAATTTCCGTTCACGGATCGTCCACAAATAAAGTCACTGTAATTTCCTAAGTTTTTGGCTTAATTCAAACCCTTCCCCCTTGTTACGTACGTGTTTATCTACTCCAATTAATACTCCAGCTGTGGCTTCAGAGGCTCAGCCTCACAACGTACGCGCTTGTACGGTGGTTGTACCGGTAGCTTCGTTACATTGATAGCTTTCAGTTACATGTATTTTCGCAAACCTTGCACCGACATTACTAAATGACATTACCGATGACGTCATTTAATGACAAGATAATGGGATACTAGAGGAGCTATTGTACATTATTGGCAAAGTAACTTTGTTATAACAACCACAATTAACCCATTACACGTAAATGGCCAGCAAGCTTATGCTTGAGCACCATGGTTATTGTATTGTATTGTAGCCTACATTAGCTTTCGTAAAAAGTAATAGAAGCTTTTGCGTCACAATGTAACAATAAAAATGGCAAATGTTTGCATGGTGGGCACATCGTTTCAGGTGCTTTCTAGGAGCCTGTGAAGTCTTCAGTAATATTGTCAAACCTTAATACCATTTGCAATTATGCACTGAAGCACTCTGAACAAAAAGGCCCAGACTGCTTATCATTTCCAGCTGACTTAAATTTTCTAGAAAAGATTTACAATCATGCATAAATGTGCACGTGTCTGTGTTGATGCTATTAAATATTAGTGGGTGCCGACCTAACATGTTTGAGAATTAGCTTTGATTTCTCAAAACATAAATTTCCAAACCTTGCATTTGTAATGACAAGCAGTTTGTTTGTACACGGTTTCTGCCTGTAGACAATCACCCTTGACATCAATGTAATAAAATTGCTGTGATAGCATATGGTACAGATTATTTCTGCTAGCTGTCAACTCTGAAAACCCAGCTTGCGAACTTTGCGAAGGACGATACAGCTTTGATTTTGTAAAGAAATAATGCTAATTTTACCACCACTTTGCATACTCGTAGTCGTTAGTGATATTACCGTAAATGCAGCTATGTGCCACTATGTGAGTGGACCTACTCATCTCTAATGAATGGACCATCTACGGTCATGTACATATACACTTATTACAACATTAAAATTTAATTTTTTAGACTTCCTACCACGATTCATAAGCTTTAATAACATACTTTTTTTGAAGTCTGATATTTCGATTTTTCTCATATTGAAGGGGAAATACTAGAAGCTGTAGGGATTCAAACTATCTAAACTTTTTTAGTTTGAAGAGCCCTGAAACGACAGACGCGACGAGTTATTTTGACATTAAGAATAGGTATGTGCCATTAGACGAAAGACAAAACACTTTTAAAATATGCCTATAGTTTCAATTTAAAAAGATTCTTACATCGTGACATTCTTTGCTTCAAGTTAAATTTCAATGAAGAAAACACTCATTGAAGGTACTTTCACTAAAATACTGAACTGAGTAGTTATTTTTTTAAACCTGACGTTTCCATCGGTACGTGAATTATTTCCTTAAGAAATAGCCTATGAACAATGCACTTGCAGTAGTATTCATTGTAGGTGATATGATTACCCTTGTTTAAAACTCAAAATTTATAACAAGCAAAATGAAAGAATGCATTTCTAAAAACTGTCACTTTGAACTTTATTTAATTATAATTTAACCCCGTTAATTATTGTTTAAACTTCAGTTTACGAGCTTTATTCGTAGCTACATGATGTAAACGTGAGAAGCACTTTTTTATGACCTTCGTGCCTCACCTAGTAACATCATCGATTACAATTGATGAATCATGAAAGCAATGTGCTGTATTTACCTACTGGGCTCCTTCGTCTGTTTATTGAAGGATTTTTAACGACTATAACTGTCAAAGAATTTATTTACGATATCATGTGTGTGAAAAAAGTTACTACAAATTGATGTTATTTGTTCTGCGCAGAAATCGCCCCGAATGTCTGAACCCTTTCAATTTCATCACGTTGGACGCGCATTGTCAGAAATAATTTCATTTGCGGAAAGGAAATACTGGTAGGTCTTGCGATATTTATTAAGTTAGGCCCTACCAAGAAAATAGTATTTACCACACCTGCGTGTATACTAACATTTACTTTATGGTTCAAGATACACTTGAATGTACACGTATCAGTTGCCAGTTTCTTTTCGCTTTTTTGCGCTAGATTACTGATTGGAGTCTTTACTCGTATGTTGCCTTCTACTGTCCATCCGGCGCAGTGTTAAATGAAACACGATTGATTGGCTAATTATGAACTGGCACTAATTTGCCTAATTTAAGTTGCGAATTGTGATCAGAAATTTGATGACATCATTGTTTTAACAGTCGCTAAAATGAACGCATATTTAATGATATTTTTGAAAAGTTAGTCGTTGCAATTGCTCTAATGGAATATTATTTTATGCGTGGTTTTCCGTGTCGTTGTTAATACAGTTATGACCTAGCAACCTATATGCTAATCGCCAGGACTATGTTTTATGGGATCAACTTGCAGCGACCTTGATTCAGTAGGATGGATAGATTTGTAATATTAATCCGTTATGCGAATGGAATGCTTGTCGTTTTGAATTCCAGACAAATATTTGACCCTTTTCGAATGACGCATGGATGAGAGGGAATAAACGTGATTCATCCAGATTACCGCTAAACAATTTACATAAACAACAATGGTTTCCGTTTCGTTCGACACAGAATTTAACCCGATGAGGAAAACGTTTTGATGGGAACGCTTCAGTGGGCTTTTGGTGGTTTCTCATCTCGTTCTAAAAATACTGCAACAAAAGGGAGAGTTCACTAATTACATCAGCATAAAACAGTACGAGAATCCGAATGGTCTATAGGTGAGCAGTTGATATCATGTGCATGCATGTATTGCAAAAACAAAAACTAATTCAGAAACTGATAAAACCTGTTTGAGAACATAGCAGAAACGTATTTATGAATCAAAATGATATCGACAATTTAGCAGATGGATTTTTACATTTTTGGTAATTTATAGAGGAAAATATATTGAACATTTCCATGGTGAAATCTTCGTATCGGCTTAGCCGCAGCAGGAGGAACTCGTTGTGTCTACAGCCATACATGTATTTCTTCAAATGCCTTGATGATGATGATGATTCATGCGATAAGACGTTAGAATGGACTTTAAAAACATAGCGGTAGCGATTATAAGATGCTAAGATTCAGTTTAGCGACGATGTTGAGGTCCATTATCGGCATTACGTCAATGAACTGCACTGCATGTGCACTGGCTATTGTGTGTTAAACTTCCACATCCTTCAACTTTGCGTTTATAGGCTATGCTGTATGTATAGGAGCTAGGGTACTGAGTTGAAAAGTGAAATGTTGATTGCATGGACATATATATCGCTTATAGCCTATACTATAGTGAGTATTGGTCACTCTAATTAGGAGAATCTGCATGGTTTTGATTGCAATATTTTGTTTTGGCAGGCCTAAATTTGGATAAATTCCTTTGTGGTGATTTTAAATTTTGACTTGTCACTTTAAAAATACATGTACATGTGCGATAGGCCTATGTAGTTTCTGTAAAAAAGCTGCCCCAATCTCATCAAAAATTTTGATTTCATCATTTTTACAATTCACGTTACCCACTACTCTATATACATGGATACGTATGTAAGCATGTACTTGGCATGCCTCAGAAAGTTACCTCTTTTTCGAATTCGATACTGATACCTCTCAAAAAACTTCTTAATTAAGGAATAATTTCAATTAACATTGCCTATTTTGGTCATGCATTGTACATGCACATGAGTACTTGTACTTAAACCATGTATGCCTACAATTTCATATTAAAATATTTTTTAATTGCTACTCATGTGAACGTAATACATTACATCAAAATTTCGATGTACACTGTACCCTCCAGCCCGCGTGAATACAAATTGCGATCAACCCACTCGAATTGGTTACCAAAACAAACGATTGTGGTTTTCCTGGAATTCCAATTCCTGATGTGATAGTCAAGAATTACCAAGAAATAAAGTTTCGCTGTATCGCTGCATTATCTTTATACTAAGGCCTGTATGTCTATTGTATGTACGGAAATCCTAGACTAGTTTATAGCCTATTGTAATATTGCTTAGCCAACTGTTTATTAAACGTGCCTGTCAGCCATTGCATGTCGCAATTCCAAGTTTCCAAAATGTGAAAACGGCCGATGCCGTGCAGAGATACTGTAGGCAACGTATTCAATGGCCAGACAGGCGGCGTTTCGTTAATTGAGTTCCCATTTTAGGAATTCCCTTAATGAGTAAACAGCAACTTTATGGACGGAATTTTACCGCCTTGTATGGTTATTGAGCGATCATTTTTTTAAGTTCCGTTATAGCTATAAAACCAGTTATTCTGAACGGGACGCATGATAAATTATAATTAGGTACCGTTGAGTTATTAGGCTTTCAGGGAAGTCCTTGACTATCTTGTCTCCGAGCACTTCAGTAGAATGCTGATTTGAGAAAGCTAAAAATGAAAATTGTGTTTACCTTCACTAAAACATCTTTTATAAGAAGCTCTGCTTTTGCAAATTTCACTTTTAGATCTGAGTGTGCTCGTATATATTATCTCAGTTGCTGTGTGGCATTAACCTTGTAAGAATTCCAACTGCTTGAAATAAACATCTTTAGGCCTTTCTTTTTTCTGGAGAAACTGGTTGAAATTTCTTGAAGAAGGCGCTCCGTGGTATGTCAAGTTTATATCCACATAAAACTAAAGATGTACCGATTCGTACTGAATATATCTGCATAATGTCAACAAATGATTGTATGTATGCATCAATCCCCAACTTGTATTCTTTGCATCATGCCATTATTGACTTTTTATGAAATTGTACAATTTATAGTGCGTTGCCAACCTCTACTAGATTCGACACTTAAAGGGACATACCACGACATTCGTTTTTTTATTATTAATGGCCCAGTTACGACGGGGCATTACATGTAGGGCCTAATGCCTATAGCGTTAAAACAATCACAAGTTGTTTATCGTGTTAGAAATTTTCATGTACATGTAAATGATATTTCGTGGTATCCCCAAAGTCTGCGTAGTATTATGAACACGGGTAAGTTTCAACAAAATGACGAATGGCCTGGTTACTAGTTTATCTTTAAGCACATTAAATTTGAAAACAAAGCAAAATTTCATTTACGTTGAAATTCAGTCGAAACCAATTAAATACGTAAATACTTTGAGCGGTCATTTTCAAGGCAATGTAGGCCTATATGTTCACTGTATATAGTGCTAAAGATTAAAGAATGTATTTTCTTCTAACCAAAGAGGCCCAAGATGAAATTGGTCGGCTTATCTTGGACAGAATCTACAGAATAGGGTAGGTGGCAACAAACCCTTCGCAGATTTCTGCATAGTAAGCACGAAATCCTGATTTGTGATTGGCCAGAAGATATTGGCATGGCGTTTAAACAACTAAAGTGTAAAACCTCCATTTGTGGAGAATGTTTTCACAACCTTTTTGGCGTTATTTCTGCGAGCTACATGTTTGTTAGGCAGGTTACTTCTTCAGCCTACCTTCCGACGCTTAATGACTAATTGCTTACTGTTAAGAAATAAAGCAAACTATAGGCTCAGGAACAATAATGTTAGCCCAGCAGTTGATATTGAGGCCATTGCAACTTGTTTGTCCATCACAATATTGTTATTTGCGTTTATCCGCACCTTTTGATTTAGGCCAACATAAATTGCTTAAGCCTTGAAACTTAAGTTCGGGCATTAGTTTTCGTACGAATGGAAACGTTTTAAAAACGAAATCTGGAAAGACATTATAGCCTATAATGCCTAGGCTATATCGAGTCGTATAACGTGAAGCAGCGTTTTGTTAGAAAAAAATAAAATCTAGCCAATGGCAATTTTAATAGCACTATTGCACCTAAGACTGTCAGCTGCTTTTGCAATTTCATATGTAAGTAGCACCTGAAATAGAGGAAATGACAGTAAAACAAACAAGCGCATTCCAACTGCTTTACCCTCTCCAGCCACAATCTACTATGTCACTATGCCTACAGTATGTATTTTTAAAGTAGCCTATTAATTGCTTTGAGTTGCATCTTTTACATGTTACATGTACAGTATATGTACGCATACCTGTAAATATACTTCAACATCGAGTGTACAGGGTTTCGGATTTGGCTACATTGACTTTGCTATTTTTTTACTGCTAAATACATAACATCTGTGAAATTATAACAGGCCTACATCCAGCTGTAAAAATGTTTATTTTTTCTAGTTTAACATTTCATGTTAAATGCGTGCATGCGAGCTTACGTAATATACAGCGCATAGGCAAAACAGTTTGTTCTAGTTGTGTTGCTAAATTTGGAGTAGATCGAGAAATTCTTAGGCAATTTCTAATTATTTTCACCATGCACGTTATCACACTGAGTAATAATGCACAATTGTGACCTATACCAGATGAGGTGGTAAACGCCTAATAAATTGGGTGTATGGAATTTTAGTCTCACTACCACGTGGTACTTACAGTGTATTTGCTGATACAAAGCATTGCCCAGTATATAGAGTTGAATCATTTGAATTTAATTGAAAATGCCAGCTGTTAGTTAGTGAAAGAAACCTCTGGAATCAAACCTTGGTGTTTAGCGTGATAGGAGCAAGGCACTATTGTAGTAAATTTTTAATCATCCCACCTATTCTTAAAGCCTTAATGCCCAAACTTTAACAATAAGTCCTTGGATGGACATTGGTTTTACAACTCCATACTTGACTTGTTAAAAAGTCTACCTTATTTACCGGCTTGCGCAACACGCATTAAACTCGTTGCTGTGGTGATCATCAAGAACGTAACAGCTTTCGCAGCCCATTGGCAGTGCTGGTCTACGTGTAATTTGTGTACAGACCTAGAGACTACAAAAGTTCTAATTTTCATCCGGATGCAACTGCATAGGAATGGAGATGGTTTCGTCGTTGCACTGGTGCTTGGTTGTTGCGCAATGCGTGAACTCTGATTCTATTGGTTAGCACACTCTGAATAAACCCATGGTCCTTATTAATCAAACAGCAATTTGTTTTGCTGCATGTTTGTTTATAGGACTTTGATTCGCCCTTGACCAACCTCGCTCTCTATTTTCCTCTCGCATTTCACGGCGAAGCATCAGTGGAAACAAATTGCGAATAGGCGAATGTTGCCAAGTCGTGAGCGCCCCAAATTTCTCTGCGCAGGCGAAATGCTGCCCTATATTATTATTTTCAAAATGGTGACCTAGACCCAGAGGATTGGTGCACTTTCGAGGCCGTGCCAGCAAGTATTGATTTTTCGAGTAGACAAAGTTAGCATTAGGCTGCAAAATACACGCTACTGTGTTGGCACCAAATGACGCGTGTTACTTGATCCAACCTCTGCAGGCGCGCATCAAAACCGGGTAGTGCTAGAGGGCTTTCGAGCTGAATTCTGTGGCATTCCAAATCCAATAGCCTTTCGTGCATGATCAAGCGACATGTGCAGCCATATCCATCGAACGTCACCTCAGCATCACGCATAAAGGCTATATAGAGTCAAAACAAATGGGGTACAGGAGGCAAAACTAGTTATCGCAGTTCCATGATAAAGTACATATTTATTGCTGAAAAATGGGTCTTACTAATCAATATTATGACATAGCCTATAGTGTGCATATTTCTGCCATAGCCTGCAGCCGAATCACAGTTTGCTATAATAATAATAATAATAATAATGGTGAGTTCATTGTATACATACGAACATATTGTCAGCTTTGTCAAGTCTTTATGTGAGTCATTCATATACAGTACGTGCGGCGAGGCGTTTACATTTATTGTACATGTCTAATTTGTACATAGACAAATGATTAGAAGTATAATTGGGATACGTTTAAAAACTGGACACTTTAAGTTGTTAAGGGTTTGAGAACCACTCCTAGATAAATAATGGTACATTGTAATAAAAAACCTCCTTTCTACATGTTTATGGCCGTGGTAATTGCAGTTGTTGTTCTAATTTCATCTTAATTCAATTATTATAACTATTACCCGTGATAACCTGTAGGTTTTTGCGATTATACACCCTTGACGTTTTCATTTTTTATATTAAAAAAGCGCCTGCAACGAACGTTAAAACTTGAACTTTTATCTTTTGTCATCGGAGCCTCGGGATGACTGATAGGATACAAATTTAATCAAGCTGTTAGGTTTAATTGGCCGTCTATTACATTAGATTTCAGAAGGCCTGGCGCGCCGATAATCAGAATTTTGCGTTTTTAGATTTAGCTTTGGTTAACGATTTGGCTTCAGTTTCGGTTTTAGATTTCTTAGATTGTACTTGAGAAGGTGATTCTGTCATGTGTATGGTACATGCTTATGGCAAATAGGCATATTAGAACTAGAACTCGCTAGAAATGAACTGGTATGAAATGCATCATCATCTTTTCTTCCGCATTATAATTTCTAGCCAAGAAAAAAATGAAGAATATGGCCCAGCCACTTCAGACATTGCAGTATAGAATATCTCATGCAGCTTATTTAATAGATTGATGAAGGGAAAAAACTGTTGTTCAAACCAACTAGGAATGGATTATGATCGGTTTCGTGGAAAATGAACAGCACTGTATTCTATGCAGTAGTCGAATAGGAGTTTCTTGCCATCAATCAACTCATGCCAGAATTTCTGAGGGCACATATTGCATATGACGTCCGAGTTGTAAGGGGGGTGGGTGTTAAAAAGTATATCAGCGCCATGTGCACACGAATGTCTGATGTTATGCTGGATGTCCATTTGAGAGGTGAGAGCGATAGTATAACTATCGAGAGTAATTTCAGATAGTCTGGCCATTTGATAGTTTCTCTCTCGTGATATTGAGCGCAGAGTGAAATAACGATGTTTAGAAATGGGGACATCAGTTACAGAGCGTAATTTACACCGGAAGTGTTATTGTCACCAGCATCATTGCCAAACTCATTTCGGGTTATCCTTTGGAAGGGAATTCCAACGTCTAATCATGCAAGAGACATGCAAGAAATAAAACAATTATATGAAGGTTCTACCACCTCGGTGGTTTCGATTACAGATACTCTCTACCAAGTTAGTATATCCAGCCTCCAGGCAAATATTCCAAAATGTCCAATATCAATAGTTGTCAAGCCATCATGTAGCCTATTTCTTCATACAGTCAACTCTCGGTAAAATGGAACTCCATAATTTGGAAATTTCGCTAACTTGTAAAGTGGAGTAGGTTTTGG